>BOPN01000143.1:229680-269680 GCA_017312705.2 Penaeus japonicus
TAATGAAGACTCGGAAAGAAATTATATCTATATCTATCTATCAATCTATCTATCTATATATATATCCATATCATATATCGATATATGTATAGCTCTATCTATATCTATATACATATCCACATCTATGTCTGTATCTATATGCATATCTATAACTCTACATACTTCCACATCTATATGTATATTTATGTACATATCTTTATCTCTAAACATATCCCTATCTATATCTATATCCATCTATCAACGAAAGCGAAATTAGCCCCATAAAAAGTTAAAGAAAACTGGTCCAATGAAAGGAATATCTGAGATACTATGGTATATTCCATTATTTGCACGCCGGTAAAAAAGCCATTTCAGTTTTAGTCTTCTACCGTTTTTTTCAAAGTTATCTTCACTTTTTCCTTACTCTAATGACACGAAAGAGAGAGCCACTACTTGCCGCGGCAGAAACAGCGTCCCCAGTCAGCAAAAAAAGGAAAATTGTGAAATAATAACTGGTCAGCATTGAAGAACGACTGTGACACTAGCATCGCACAAGCATGTTCTATCTACTTATCTCTCTCTTCAAGCTCTTTCTCCCTCGTTCCTTCACCCGCACACTCATTTCTTGCAACTTGCAACATCTCAGATGAACCAAATCTCGACAAAGAAATGTACATATGCATATAGAAAGTAAACACACACACACACACACACACACACACACACACACACACACACACACACACGCACGCACGCACATAAATACGTTAAGCACGCAAAATTACGAAGGGGCGACGCAACCATTATTTTTTGTTTGTTTGCATTTTTACAATTTCCAAATTGTTAAACTGGCTATCTCAATAATGTGTCTATGATATCAGCCTCTTACTTTCTCCTTCTTTCGCCCATATTTAATAATAAATAAATAAATCCAGTAATAAATAAAAAAGTAAAAAATAACTAGTAAATAACATCGTAGTGAATAACTATAGTAATTGAATACAGTATTATCACCAATATCATAAAATATATATCAATAAGTAAACCGGAAAAAATGGTACACTGTAACCAAAGCCGAACTTCGTCTGTGTTTTACTATAGGATTCTTTGATGCCTGATACGAATGCAACCAAATAAACCACACTCACGTTTTCCCCAACTCGTATCTTGGGAACACCTCATCGAAATCTTTGCGTTTAATTAATCTTACTCTCGTGGGACATGATAAGGTGACCTGGTCGAGGACACAATAGCCGAAGCGATACGAAAAAAGTAGGTCGGAATTATGGTCAATTCCTTTCTCCTCACCTCCCCCCCCCCAAACACACACACACATACCACCACCAGCGACACACACATACGCACACATTCATGTACGCCCCCACCCCCCCCATACACACACACATAGAAAATAAAAGACAGTGTGCAGGTAATGGGCTCATACCCGTTCGCCATCCCCTCCGCCCCCTCCCCCCTGCCCCCCGCCATGACCTAATGACCCTCTAACCCCTTACCCCTCCCTCCTTCCCTCCCCCCTTCGTTCAGTTCTCTTAGCCGAAGACCTTTTTTCTCTCATTCTCTTTCTCTCCCCTTCTCCTCTCGTCTCGTCTCCTCTCGTCTCTCCTCTATCCTCTACTCTCCACTCACACTCACACTCACATTCACACTCCCCCACTCATACTCATACTAACTCACATCTACTCTCACTCTCATTCACACTCACTTACTAACTCACTCTCACGCTCCACTCGACCTTTAGCGATACAATTTCAGGCAAAAATAGTTGCTTTCACGACGAGAACTTTAAATGTCTTGTAGAGAAGGCTTTGTCAGATATCTGTCTCTGTGTCACGCTCTCGAGGGAAGGTGTACTGGTGGCTTTACCTTCTTGGTGGCTTATCTTCTTTGGTGTGTCTCTGTCTCTTTGTCCATTTCCCTCCCTCCCTCTCCCTCTCCCTCTCCCTCTCTCCCTCTCTCCTTTTCTCCTTCTCCCTTTTTCCCTATCTCTCTATCTACACACACACACACACACACACACACACACACACACACACACACACACACACACACACACATATATATATATATATATATATATATATATATATATATATATATATATATATATATATATCTTGTTCTTTTCTTTCTTTCTTTCTTTCTTCCGGTTTCTTTATCACAAATAAAAACAGATTTTATCAGGAAAATACAAACAAGCGCATCATCGAGAAACATAATGCAAAAATAAAGAAGAAAGAAATATAAAGATAAAAGGAATTTCCACCGCGACTCTGCTATTCGATTTGCACAATGATTTACACCTTTTCGTCTGCGAATGCGAATTACCGCGGCCACGTGCGCAGGGACGGTCTCGGCGGAAAGTTGGCGAGGAGATAGAGATCGAGACAGATAAAATGACTGATAGAGAGAATCTGATAGACTTCGAGCGATTGAACGAAGGGGGAGAGGGAGAGAGGGAGATAAGAGGGAGGGAGGGAGAGAGGGAGAGGGATATGAGAGGGAGGGAGGGAGGAAAGAGGGAAAGAAGGGGAGAGGGAGAGAAGAGGAGGGGAGAGGACGGGAGAGGAGAGGAGAGAGATTCCTTGGAAGTCCACGAATCTTAAGAAGAACTAGAGTTTGGAGGTGTTGAGATTCCGGTGTGTGTTAAGAATGAACATAGGGAAGTAGAATGTTGGTGTGAGTTAAGTAGTTTTGCAAAGTGCCTCGCTGACGTTGCGTGTTGTTTGTTCATTCAACATTATTATCATTATTGTTATTGTCACTATTATCTATGTTGTTGTTATAATCATTGATATTATTATCAATTATTGTTTATCGCAAGAATTATTATTATTATTATTATCATCATCCTCATCCTCATCCTCATCTTCATCACTACAATCATCACCACCACCATTACTCCACAATAATACCTCGAGCGAAAGTCTCGGCTCGGCAGCGCGAGAGGAAGCCATTGTTTGGGCGATCATCAGCGCGGCTGTTTTACGATCGTATCTCTCGTGTTACGGAGGGTCGCGGAAGCGTGAGTCAGCTCCCTCGCGATGCAAAGTCAGCTTACACGGCGGTGTCGGCGACGGAGGAGGAGGAGGAGGAGGAGGAGCCCCGGGAAGATCCAGTCCAAGCGGAAGTGACTCGGCTGGAGGCGCAGGAGGAAAGAACCGTAGGCGGATCGGGGCCTATCGCCGGACGACCCGATAAAGAGGTTAATGGCGGCGTGGCGTGCTCCCTTGTCGCGACCTGCTCTGGACCTACGCCGATAACATACTTGGTGTAGGCCCGGCTGCCTGCGGCCTGCTGCCGGGAGAGGGGGTGGTAAGAGGGGGAAGAAGGGGTGGCGAGGGTAGCTGCAGTTTTTCTTTCTCTCTTTCTTATCCTTCTTTAATATATTAAAAAGAGGAAACATATGTACAGTCTTGGATACTGTATTACAACCGTGAGTGTGAAAGATTTGGAAAAAAACACAAATCTCGTCTGAACTTTATGTAACTATTCTTCTCTTCTTCCTCCTTTCTATCTCCCTCTCCCTCTTCCCCTCGTCCATTCCTCTCCCCTTCCTGTCCCTGTCCCTCTCCTATCATCTCCTCTCCCTGACCTCCCTCCCTCTCCCATCTCTCTCTCTTTTTCTCTTTACTACATGAAATATTTATCGAATGCAAATGACCCGTTTCATCCACGTGTGCCTTTTAAGCGTCCGACCACTTAATTGTTCAATTATCAGCGAATAATCACCAAACATTCAGTCCCTCCCCCCTCCACCTACTAAGCATTCAAAGGGGGATGGGGTCCTTTAAACCGAATTTTTCCCCTCCCCCTCCACCCAGCACCATATGAGAGAGGAGAGAGAGAGGGAGGGGGGGAGGGTGACGCTCTTCCTCGGCCGAATTTCTCTCTCGCTTATCTCTCTTATCTCCTTTTTATCGGGGCGGCGCGCGACACGTACCTGCGGCAGCCCCCGGCACCTTCCTCACGACCGGGAGATGGATTCCCTTCGTCGGATCACTCGGCAGGGCTTTCTAAATAAATAAAAAAGGGGTCAGGGATCTGAAAGACTTCTTCTCCTGCTTCTTCCCTCTTCCCCCTGCCTCCCCCTCTCCCTTGTCCCTTCCGGTCTCCCTCTTTTCCCTCTCCCCTACCTCAAGCTTCCCCTTGCCCCTTCTTGTCTCCAGTCTCCTCTTCCCTTCTTTTCTCCTCCTCTCTAGCCTCTCCCATCCTCTCTTCCTTCTCTTCCCTCTCCCTTCCTCTCCTCTTCTCTTCCTTCTCCCTTCCTCTCCGATTCCCTCACCCCTCTCCCCTTTCCCTTCCCTTGTCCACTGCCCTCTCTCTTCCCTCTCCCTTCCCTTGTCCCCTGCCCTTTCTTCCTCTCGCCCCCATTCCTCCCTGGCATGTAAATCTGCTTCACCGAAAGGCGGGCAGGGAGTGCCACCTGAATGCCACGCCCTTTACTTGTGTATTTACGGCGCGGCGATTGTCATCTGATTAGGACGTAAGGCACGGCGGAGGAATGTGCTCTGCCATCTCTCTCTCTCTCTCTCTTTCTCTCACCCCTTTTATCAGTCTTGTAGATCTCAAACAAATCGCTCCCTTGTCTTCCGCCCTCCTCCTCCCTCCCCCTCCTATCCCTACCTCTACCTTTTCCACATCCTCCTGATGTTGTTCCTTCTTCCCCTCTTCTTTCTTCTCCTACCGTCCATCCTCTCCTACTCCCTCTCCCCTTCCTCCTTCTCCAATTCTCCTCTTCATCCTATTCTTATCCTCCTCCTCCTTCTTCTTCTTTTACCCCTCCTCCTTCTTTTTCTTTTTCCTCCTCCTCTTCCTCTTTCTTCTTTTTCTTTTTCCTCCTCCTCTTTCTTCTTTTTCTTCTCTTCCTCCATCTCTTATTCTCCCTTTTCTCATCCTTTTCTTCTCCTCTTTCCCCTTCTCCTCCTCTTTTCGCACTCTATCCTTCGACCACCAATCCCCCTCAACCCATGGCTACGACGCGACGTCTCAATTCTGTAGCCCCCCCCCCATCCCCCTACCCACCCACACACCCACCCACCCCGCCGCCCCCGCCGCCCCTCTCCGCGACCGGCCATGATCAAGCACTCCAGCCGTGACCCACTAAGCCTAGTTACCCATCATGAATCTTCACAAGCCCATCACGAGCCCTCAGACCCACACACCGCGAACCAATCTTGCTAATGGCGTCTACGTGGTAAAGTAACCCATCACGTCCCTCGCGCTGCTCACCCACCCGGTGAGTAGGACGTCTCTTCGTGAAGGCACGGGGCTCGGGCAGGTAGGCCTAGGTCACGATGAGGGATTCATATCCTTTAAGATGATTAATTGCACCTTCAGTCCTCTGTTTACACGCATACCCACGCACGCATGCCCCCCCCCCCCTTACTCACTCACTCGCTCACGCACTTACACACGCACTTACACACACACACTTACACACACACACACACACTACACTTCATGAAAAAAAAGTTTAATAGACAATAAATAGAGGCTTGCTGATGCATGTCAAGGGGGAACTAACCTAAACGCCGATATCGTCTTTAAATGCAGACTGAAACTGTAACTCTGTAGTGAACAATCCACATGCTCTAGTCATCCTCTTGAACTGTATTATTCACACCTCCTTGCCCTAATCTTATCATGAACAAGAGAGGATGTTAAGGAGAAGAAAGGGAGATCCGAGAGAAGGGGGGGGGGGCGGAGGTAGGGAGATTAAGCCCCCTCCCCTCTCTTGCTCTCCTTAACAATAGCTTCATCATTTAAATTCCAAAAGTCATGACCCTTTGCCGATTAACTTTTTCTTTCTTTCTTTCTCCTTTTTTTGTCTCCTCTCGATTTCCTTTCGGCCGGTGAAAATGTTCTTTATCCTAAATGATTCATTATATCTACGTCTCCCGTCTGCCATGTGGATATTTTTTTCACCCATGTGTGCTTTCTATAGGCAGGCCTCTCCTTCAATTCATTTTTATTTCATCGACATTCCTTTAAAGTTAGAATAGCTACGTCAGGAGGCCGATACATACGTGCCGCACTCGACCAAAGATTCGAATTACGTCTAACATCGCTACTATATATAGTAAGAAGATCAATAAATAGATGTATAAATAAATACATATATAAATAAACAAATGAATATGTAATCAAACCAATAACTTTAGACCAAACAGTAGACAAACAATCAAATAGACAAAATCAAATAAGTAGACAAATAAACAAATCAATCTATAAATAAAGTTATATATAAATATATAAATCAATAAATAGATACATAGATAAATGCTCAAAATCCATCCAACACAAATAAATCCTCCCTCCCAGAAGGCCCCTCCGTCCGAGCAGACCCCCCCCCCCCACGGTATCCTGCCATCCTTCCCTCGCTCCGCCTCTCCCCCATCGGAGCCCACTTGACCAAATACTCAAAACTACTCAAGTGAACGGACTCCTCACGAACTACAAGCAACCGCCGCGGTAACAGTCCCTAACAAGGATACGCGAGGAACGGCTTGGAGCGACGGCGGCGGCGGCGGCGGCGGCGATGTTCACTTTCACCTCCTCGGCGCGTGTAATCGCCTTGGCCATGACTCTCAACTCACCTTAATTAATCCACACTCATCAAGTGCGTCGTCAGGTATGAGGTCTGTGGAGAAGGCTGCTAGCAGGGGGCGGGGGTGGGGTGGGGTGGGGGATTATGCTTTATGTGTTTGTATGCACAGTATAGGCATTTACAGTATATGCATACATAAACGCACACACATCAGTGTCTGTGGGAGTGAGTGAGTGAGTGAGTGAGTGAGTGAGTGAGTGAGTGAGTGAGTGAGCGAGCGTACGTGCGTGCGTGTGTGTGTGCGTGTGTGTGTGTGTGTGTGTGTGTGTGTGTGTGTGTGTGTGTGTGTGTGTGTGTGTGTGTGTGTGTGTGTGTGTGTGTGTGTGTGTGTGTGTGTCTGCGCACGCATGCGAGCATACATATTTATGTATGTATGTATGTATGTATGTATGTATGTATGTATGTATGTATGTATGTATTTATGTATGTATGCATACAAGTTTGAAAGAACACTTCATACACGTACATACAAATGCGCAAGAAACACCAAATATATCAAAATAAAGCGAAAGTACCAAACAAGGCAACGAAATTTACAAAACCAACGACCCTCAAATTGCCCGACTTTAACAACCATCAATCAACATCCAAAAGACAGACAATCTCCTACGACATTGAAAGAAGCGAAAACACAAGCAAGGCGCCTTTCCTTCGACGCCGTTCAAACTGAAATAAGGCCTTCCTCCACCTGCAAAGCAAATGCAGAATCACCTCAATGAACGGAGCCGAGCCGCCATCGCCCTTACGCTGCCCAGGGACGAACCAATCTCTGATCGATCGAGGCTACAAATGAAGTCTAATGACCTAATTGGCGGTGAGGCGGTCGTTAGCGGATCAATTGTGGCCTAAGGAAATGGCCGGTGCGCCGCAGATAGCCCGCTCGCGTGTCCCCGCGACCTGCTGTTGCGCGCGGCCCTCGGAAGACGTTAGAATCCGGGGCGCGAGTCGGGTACTGCTATTCAAAGTTGAATCATTGTAAATGTGTGCGTGCGTGTGCGTGTGCGTGTGCGTGTGCGTGTGCGTGCGCGTGCGCGAGCGTGTGCATGTGTGTGTGTGTGTGTAAATGTATGTGTGTGTGTATGAGGGAGAGAGAGCACATCTCCATTTTCCTCGCCCATGAATTCTCTCCCTCTCTCCTCTCCCTTTCTTCGTCCCACGGTTTCCCTCCCTGTTTCTCCGAGAGCCTGACCCTCGACAGCGCCTCCTTCGCCTCTTCCCCTTCCCCTTTACACCGATTAGCGGCGTCGTGCGGCCGCAGATTGCAACAACTGCGGTCAACACTGCACGCTCGATAACCTGCAACCCGCAGCCTTCCTCGCCCCCCTGGAACCGCCCTACCAACGCCTTCCTACGAGTCTGGCAGCTACAGGAGGAACAACAACAGAAACGTTGAAATCAGCAACAGTAGGTTCAACTCGGGGTCATCCGATAGACACGATGACCTTTGACCTGTAAACAAGACCTTTTTTGTTTTGTCTTTACAGCCACATGACAGTGTCGTGCCGGCGCTCTGCGTGATATCAGATGCTTAATGCTGTGATGAACGCCAGTCAATAAGCACAACACCTACCAAAAGAACACACAAACAAACATTTACATCTCTTAAACAACACCGATAAAAACTACTAATCCCAGCTATGTGCATAGTAAAAATAGCCGTGACAACAGTAACATACACACAAGAACATAATCTGTATAATCCTCACACCATGTCCACAAATCCATACAAATCATTCCGTGAGTAAGTGCCACAGTGCCAACAGGACTCATAACAGTGTCAGGGTCGGAACTAACCCCCTCCCCCCTTTCCCCCTTCCCCCTCCGTGGCACTATGGGGTTTAAAATCACCGATAAAGTTATATTAAGTGGCACTCATCCAGAAAGTTGGACGTTGATGTGACTTGGTGTAGTCATTTCGTGCTTCAGATGTTTTGGATAAATGTGCCGTTGTTTCGTTTATCCATTATCCAGGAAACATGTGAGAGAGGGCGGGGGATGTGGGGGGAGAAAGAGAAAGGAAGAGGGGGGAGGAAAATGAGGGTGAGGATATGGGAGGGAGGGAAAGGGAGAGAGGGAGAGAAAGTAGGAGGAGCGAGAGGAGAGTGAAGCAAGTAGGAGGGATATATGTACATATAATATAATATAATATAATATAATATATATATATATATATATATATATATATATATATATATATATATAGAGAGAGAGAGAGAGAGAGAGAGAGAGAGAAACAGACAGAGAGAGAAAAGGGCTTTAATAGTCTAAATGACAATCTAAAAGAGTCAGTAAAATAAGAATATTATCAATAAAAATATTATATTTTCAATACAAGCTACACTAAAAAATAAAAAAAATAATAACAATAGCAATAAAAAATACAAAAATCCACAAACATAGAGTCCAAGCAGAAATGCCATTTTGGACAGACGCTGCAATGACTCCCGGATATTTTTTTTTTTCAAAGAATACCAAAAAAAAAACGAAACTTTCATACCGACCGCCATTAATATCACAGAGCCTGACAAACGGGGAAAAAGAAAACGCTGCATTGTATAATATCTGCCTAAAGCTGACTGTAACATACAAACGTTGCGTCATGGTTGCATGTTACCTGTCATGGATTCGTCGCTTTTTGTGCATGATATTTGCAGACAAACGACCTTCCCGCTTCGGCTGAGTCCTTTTTAGAGATGGATATTATGAGGAAAAGTGCACAACGAGAGAGAGAGAGAGAGAGAGAGAGAGAGAGAGAGAGAGAGAGAGAGAGAGAGAGAGAGAGAGAGAGAGAGAGAGAGAGAGAGAGAGAGAGAGAGAGAGAGAGAGAGAGCCATAAACTAAAGACAACGAGCAGTATTCCCGTCCTTAAGTAGCCAGCTAAGTACCATGTTACTCCTGTCTCCAGCAACACATAAAAAAGACAGAGAAGATGGCTATGACAGCGAGAGTGATGTTGCATAGAGACAATGTTTTGCGAATAAACACTCGAAAATAATAGGATACTCAAATACATTCCTATTTCCTTCAGAACGCCAAGGATGCACAAATATTTAAAAGTGTTCCCGAGATGCTGCCAAAGGATACCCTGTCATGCTTTCCCGCTGAGTCATTGTTTACAAGCACGGTTTTTTGCATTCAACACGTCGCATCATTTGACGTAACAATTTCATAAAGAATAATTGTGTAGATATAAGTTCGTTATAAATGTGCAAGAATACATAATAAATATAAAGAAAAAGATACTAAAACATTCACCCTTTTCAAGAGAAATCAGAGAATAAGCATGTTCCCCCTTAAAAAACTATCATATAATGCCCGTTTTCTTTTCAGGTCATCCCGCGTTGCACCGTTCACTCATTGACCTTGCCCATGGCCAGTCCGGGTTTATATACACACATAAAAAATATATGTGTATATAAATATATATAAATATATATATATATATATTTGGAAGATAGCGCTAATGACAAGATGATTTCATCAAGGGGGTATAATGTGTAAGTGAAAATTACAGTAATATTGCACATAATTTTATATGTCTTTCCAGCTGTAAGCTTTCGCGTTATGGGGGAGCAAAGAGATGTACTTTATATTGTAAGGGTGATCAGCGGAGGAAGCGTGCGCAAGAGAAAGAGAGAGAGAGAAAGAGAGAGAGAGAGAGAGAGAGAGAGAGAGAGAGAGAGAGAGAGAGAGAGAGAGAGAGAGAGAGAGAGAGAGAGAGAGAGAGAGAGAGAGAGAGAGAGAGAGAGAGAGAGAGAGAGAGAGAGAGAGAGAGAGAGACTTTTGACTTGGACTTTGACGTTTATTGAGAAAGTGGTTACTAACTAAAAAGGATGAGGTAACATGAGAGAGAGAGGAAGAGGGAGAGGGAGAGAGAGAGAGAAAGAGATTGAGAGACAGAGATTTAAAAAATCAACACAACGAGAGAAAATATGAGGCAGAGGATAGAAAGAATATTAAAAAAAAATATATATATATAAAATAGAAATAATTAAAAGCACAAACCCCCAATAGCCCCTGCTACATCCTTGGCAGCTTGACACTCATTAAGAAACCGAGGCAGCAGCGCGACCTGTAGCTTCGTCTATATACCATAAAAACCTCCGTGTGACATCGCTCCCCCTGTGATGCAAGTACAAGATCGAATGAAATGTGACGTACAGACAGCATACTTGCCAATCCTCCCTTTTTTCCCTCCACATATATAACCTTTCACCCCCCTTCCCCTCCCCTTCCCTCCCTACTCATCACCCTTCACCTTCACCCCCCTTTCTTCCTTCCTTCCCTTAACACGGCATTCGTCACACACAATCCTTTCCTCACACAATTCATTACGTGAGAGTAATAGCAAGAGCGGCCGTCGCGAGCGCCATCCATCTGCGCCTCCTGCTCGCGTAAAGCGCTCACGTGCCCTGCCTACGTGCCGATGCCGTGCCGTTCATTTGGGGCGCTGTTTTGCAAGTGCAGATGGGTCTGGGTGGATTGCGTCACCACTCCCCCGATCTAATGCTATTGTTCGATTGGTAGTAGCGAGTTGTTTGGGGACCGTGTTTTCACAGCTGTTCGTTATCTCTAATACACGAACAGTGTTGTTATGCTTAGTCAAGGTTTGTATAATTCCTTAGCAACATGAAGTAATTCACAAAGGAAACAACATGTTAAAAACTATCCCCAAAACCTTCTTCTTTATTTCCTCTTTTTCTCCCTTTCTCCAATACTCCTTTTAGTCTCTCTCTCTCTCTCTCTCTCTCTCTCTCTCTCTCTCTCTCTCTCAAACACACACACACACACACGAGAGCCAAGCCAATAACTCAAATGAGGTCTGACATTCCCTTTCCTCGAGAAAAGAGCTCGGGCAGAAGGATCTTCCTGCTCTCCTCCCCTTCTCGAGGCTCTCCCCATCCCCCCCCCCCATCTTCTCGCTGCTCTTTCCCTCTCCTCCCACCTCCCCTCCCTCCTCTGGCCTTAAAAGCAGACGCAACACAGACAGCAGACGGACTAGTTCGTGCCCCACACATTTTACACAATCGGACAAGGCCTATGCCACTGCGGGAACTAACGTACTCCCTTTTCCTTATACACTCAATCCATACACAACCCAAAATACTATGACTTGGATATGATCAGTCACATAAGATGCAAAGATAGCCTGGTGGTTAATTTCTCCTCGGACAGGTAAAACAGACAAAACAGACTGACCGACCACAAAACAAGCAGAAGACAATCAGAAGGGGGAAAACCTGCCAGACAGAAGGCACACAGAAGAAAAAAGAAAAAAAAACTGTACACAAAAGACAAAAGACAGACAGAAGCCAATAAAAAAGAAAATGAAGGGAGACTAGAAGCAAAGAAATAAGAAACAAGATAGAAGACAACCCGAAAAACAGAAAGTAGCAGAAAAAAAACAGATGGGGCTAAACAGACTCCTAAACCCACCGACGAAAGAATGGCGACTGGGCCCCGTGCATCCGAGAATTCAGGGCAGGATCCGAGGTAGACGGAGCCCTTGGAGGCGGCGGAGGATAATTAGCATAACGTCATAGATCACGGCGATGAGGTTTATGAATGAGCACCGCATAACTCATCGTGTTCTACTTATCTCACTTATCTCATCGTCTCTTGTCTCATTCTTGCTCTCTCTCTCTCTCTCTCTCTCTCTCTCTCTCTCTCTCTCTCTCTCTCTCTCTCTCTCTCTCCCTCTCGCTTTCCTTCTTTCTTTATATAATACTAATTATCAATATTCATCATCACAACTTTACCTTCCTCTGCTTCCCTGAATAGCTATCTCATCTCTATCTATTCTTGATCTTCACTATCTTCTCCTCAATTCACCGGTCGTTCTATCGTCTACATTATAAAATCATTGCAAATATGCAAATATGCTTTTTCATCCCCCTCCTCTCCTCACTTCCACTGTTCCTCTCCTCCCCTCCTCTCCCCACTTTCTCTTTTCCTTCCACTCCTCTCTCCACTTCTTATTTTCCTCCCTATCTTCCCTTCCCTTCTCCTCCCTTCCCTTCCCTTCCTTTCCTTTCCTTTCCTTTCCTTCCCATCCCTTCCCTCCCACCCATCTCTTAAGCAACAACGAATTAATAGTCATCTCAGGGTGAACTATTGAACAAGTGCGTACGTCGTGTCACGTCTCACCTTCCAGACTCACCCAGGTGGCAACATTCCCACAATTGTTGCCATCGTTGCCACTTCCTTTTTCCTTCATTCAGTGAAATAAAAAATATATGTATTACATTGTTCTCCAAGAAATCTGTCTAATATACAAGAGCTTCCTTCTCGCGAGACCACACCCACTTCTTATCCCTAATTAAGTGGGATCCATCTTCCTTCTTTTCCTTTATCACTCACTCGTCCGTCGCCTTTTTAATCTCTTTCCTCTTGACTGTCATTATGTCAGGTGCAGCCTCGGTGATGTCATGCCCCGTAACATCCGTCGTCAAAGCGCGGCGGAAACATCGGTCGTGACATCTACATTTATCATGTTTTTTGTAGTTATTATTTAACTACTAGGAGTATTTTTATCTGTTATCTAATAATTTGCTTTTGTCTGCTACCTTTCTCAGTCTCTCTTAATCTTTCTCCTTCCCCTTCCCACTCTACCTCTCTCCCATTCTCCTCCTCTACTTCACTAAGTCCTTCCCCTCCTCCCTCTCCTTCCCTCCCAATCCTTCTCCTTCCCTTCCTTTCCTCCCTTTCCCCTTCCTTCCCCTCCTCCCTCTCCTTCCCTCCCAATCCTTCTCCTTCCCTTTCTTTCCTTACTTTCCTCCCTTTCCCCCTCCTTCCCCTTCCCCTCTCTCTTCCTCCTTCTCAAACCACGAAATGTGTGACCTACCTTTGAAATCCCCTTCCTTCGACTCCTCAGACTGTGGGACCCCGCGTACATTTCCCGTCTTTCGGAATTGGATAAACAAGCCAGTTCCCTTGTTTACAGGAAGCGCGTTCGTCCGTGTTTCCGCGCGAGAGTCTCCCCCCAAACCTCGACATGGCCCGACATCGACAACGACAATCATTACCGAATTATCGGCGGAATTCCGCGACCGACCGGCTGACCCAAACCCCAGTATCGGGAAAGGGACAAGATATCACACCTTGTCCCTTTCCCGATACTGGGCAAATTGCTTGGAGTCTGACATCATTCTCCTCTTCTCTTTCCCAAGCTCTTGTTGTTTTTCTTTTTTGTGTGTTATTATTTTCGTTTCCTTCCCTTTTATCTTTTTCATTTCGATTGCTAATGTTATCTTTCCGTATCATCTTTAATTCTTCTTTCTTTTCTTTCCATTCTCCTCTTTCTCTTATTCCGTTATTTTCCGTGGGAATCTCTCCTCCCTTCCTGCCCTTCTCACGTCATTCCTACCCCCCATATTTCTCTACTCACCCATTCTTCCCTATCTAACATTACTTGCGTTCTTCCTTTCCTTTCCTCTTCCCTTTCTCCATTATTTGTCCCCTTACCTACTTCCTTCCTTCTCTTCTCATCCTCAAGCGGCCTAAACGCTCTGGCGGTCACACCCACCCATTCCCTTTAATCCCTAATCATCCCTACCCTCCCTATTCCTCCCAATCAACTACCCTCCTCTTATTCACCTTCCCCCTTCGCCGTTCCGTAACGACCCCCCCCCCCCCCCGCTTGCGGTCATGAACGGACTACGTCATGCAGAGAACATTCACACGAGGTCAAGGTGTTCTCGACTGTACATATACCTATTAAGTCCCCAGAAAAAATTGCGCTTCGCAGACCTGTTCTTTTACTATTCTTCCTCACCTTGCTCTTGCTCTCGCTCTCCCTGTGTCTGTTTCTGTCTGTCTGTCTGTCTGTCTCTCTCCTCCCCCCCCCTCTCTCTCTCTCTCTCTCTCTCTCTCTCTCTCTCTCTCTCTCTCTCTCTCTCTCTCTCTCTCTCTCTCTCTCTCTCTCTCCTCAGTCATATCGAGTATCAAAAGAGATAAAGTCCATAAATTGCTCTATCGAACAATGGCCTGATTCGCCATATCGGCGATCTTAAGTTATATCACTACAAGGAAGGAAGAAGCAAAAAAAAATCAGATATCAAAAACAAAAGAACATGAACAAGCGCATCACTCATCGACGGGGAAGGAGAGCAAGGAGGAGGAGGAAGAGGAGGATAAGGAGGAGGAGGAGGAGAAGAGGAAGAACGTAGAGAAGGAGGAGTAAAAAAAAGAGAAAGACGTTGAGCGAGAGAGGAAAAAGAATCCGAGGAAGAAAAGGAAAGGAAGAAAAGTAAAGAAAGAAAAAAAAGAAGAAGGGGTAACCTTCAGCGAGGACCACAGCTCGTACGTAAGTCAGCAAGCAGCGTTCCCCGCCCTTCCATCCTGCTTCCACCTACACAAGCAAGCACGCACGCACGCACAAAAATACAAAAGGAATGAAAAAAAAAATGATCGGAGGTTGCCAGGTACTCTTTTTCCCCCGAAATGAAAGTTCCTTCGACGAGGGAATCTTTATATACCTCGTGGTTTCGTCTCGCATTTTAGGTCAGAGAGCGAGGGAGGAGGGGGGGCGGGGGCAGGTGGCTATGTTGGGGGTGAAAGGGGGGAGGGGCGTCACAGGTCAGGATAGCGTCGACAGATGGAGAGGGGGTAGGGAAGGTTGAGGGGGGGAGGGGGTCACATGCGATATAGGTAAGGGAGAAAGTGAATCGAATGGGGAGAGGGGAGGAATCTGGAATGAAAAGGGATGTTGAAAGGAATACAGGATAGGGAGAGAGAGAGAGAGAGAGAGAGAGAGAGAGAGAGAGAGAGAGAGAGAGAGAGAGAGAGAGAGAGAGAGAGAGAGAGGGGGAGGAGAGTGAGAGAGAGAGAGAGAGAGAAAGAGGAGGGAAGAGAGAGAGGGGGCGGAGAGGGAAGAAAGAGAGGGGGAGGAGAGGGAGGGAGTGAGGGAGGGAGAAGGAGGGAGGGAGGGAGAGAGAGGGCGGAGAGGGAGAGAGAGAGGGCGGAGAGGGAGAGAAAGAGAGGGAGAGAAAGAGAGGGGGAGGAGAGGGAGGGAGTGAGGGAGGGAGAGAGGGAGGCAGGGAGGGAGAGGGAGGGAGGGAGGGAGGGAGAGAGAGAGAGAGAGAGAGAGAGAGAGAGAGAGAGAGAGAGAGAGAGAGAGAAAGAGAGAGAAAGAGAGAGAGAGAAAGAGAAAGACTTTGAATCAATGAGAATAATAACGGTTCTAGATTTTTTTCAAGAACAGAAGACGAAGAAAACCGCAAATTTCCTTTTGCCTTTTTTCCATAACATTTTTTTTCTCCATGAACGTTTTTTTAGATGAATCCAGCGACCTGCATTTGCATATCATCAGTTCGGAAGTGAGGTCTGTCATTTTTTTTCTACACGAGGGAAAGCCGTAATTGCTACCTTCCAAGCCAATAATTATTTCATCCCTCCCCGGCGGGTACGAAAGTCAATATGTAGGGGAATAATTAAAACCCGTAGAATAAACTAAATGTCGAAGAAGAAAAGAAGGATAAAAAAGAGAAATAAGATCAATAACAGTGGTAAACACAACAATGACAATAATAATGATGATAAGAAAAAATTGAAGATGAAGAAGACGGGAGGATAGGAGGAAGAAAAACATGAAGTAAGAGGAGGAGAGGGAAGACGAGGAGGAGGTGGTGGTGGTAGTCGTGGAGGAAGAGGGAGTGGAAAAGGAGAAGGAGGAGGAGGAGAAGGAGGAGGAGGGGGAGGAGGAGGAGGGAGGAGGAGGAGGAGGAGGAGGAGGAGGAGGAGGAGGAGGAGAAGGAGGAGGAGGAGGGGGAGGAGGAGGAGGCGGACGAGGAGAAGGAGAGGGAGAAGGAGGAGGAGGAAAGGAAGGAGGAGAAGGGAGAGGAGGAGGAGGAGGAGGAGGAAGCGGAGGAGAAGGAGTAGAAGAGAGGGGGTGGAGGAGAAGGAGAAGGGGGGGGGGATGAGGATGAGGAGGATGAGTAAGAGGAGGAGGAGGAGGAGGAGAAGGGGGATGGGGAGGAGGAGAAGGAGAAAGGGGAGGAGGAGGAGAAGGAGGAGGAGGAGGAGGAGGAGGGGGAGGAGGAGGAGAAGGAGAAGGAGGAAGAGGAGGAGGAGGAGGAGGAAGAGAAGGGGGGGAGGAGGACGAGAGAGAGAAGGAGGGAAGGAGGGAAGGAGGGAAGGAGAACAGAAGGGGAGGATGGGAGGAGGGGAGGAGGGGAGAGGAAGGGAAAGGGGAGGAGGAGAAGGAGGAGGAGGAGGAGGAGGGGGGAAGGGGGAGGAGGAGAAGGGAGAGGAGGAGGAGGATGAAAAGGGGGAGGAGGAGTAGAAGGAGAAGAGGGGTGGAGGAGGAGGAGGGGGAGGAGGAAGAGGAGGAGAAGGAGAAAGGAGAGGAGAAGGAGAAGGAGAAAGGAGAGGAGAAGGGGGAGGAGGAGGAGGAGGAGGAGGAGGAGAAGGGAGAGGAGGAGGAGAAAGGGGAGGAGGAGGAGAAAGGGGAGGAGGAGGAGAAGGAGAATGGGGATGAGGAGAAGGAGAATGGGGATGAGGAGGAGGAGGAGAAGGAGGAGGAGGAGGAGGAGGAGAAGGAGGAAGAGGAGGAGGAGGGGGAGGAGGAGGAGGCGGAGGAAGAGGAGAAGGAGAACGTTCGAAAGGAGGCACGTGTGAATACGAAACGCATATTAAAACTGATCGACCCGCTTCCCGCCTCCCCATCACCCGCTGCTCGTCCGACCCAACTTACAAACAACATGCAAATTCCTGGCGCCCTTGCAACAGCACGCCTTGCCGCGATCCTTGGCCTCCAGCGCCCCATCCTTCCCTACCTCCCTCTCCCTCTCCCCCTCTTTCTCTCTCCCGATGGCCTTCCCTCCCTCCGCCGGCCCTCCCTTCCCTTCACTCCCGCCCAGAGCATCGAGAGCATCCCTGCGCATCCCCTTCCTCGGCCCCGTCTCTGGTCCCCTCCCCCTCCCCCCTTCCCCCCATCTCGCCTCGCCACCAATTTGTCATCTTCCCGTGTTGCTTCAGACTATGATTATTTCTTCTCCTTAGCATTCTCCTTTTCCTTAATCATTTTCCTTTCTTTGTAGCTTGTCTCTTTCTCATTTTTTTCACTCCTTATAAGTATACATTCCCTGCTGTTCTTTCGATTTCTTGCCTCTACCCCAACCTTCCTTCCTACCGTGTGTGTTCTCTTTTCTTCCTTTTCATTTCCTTTTCTTCGTTATCTTTATTATCATCATTATTAGTATCATAATTGCCATTACCATCATCTTTTCCTCCTCCCCTTCTCATTCTTCTTCTTCTTCACCATCACCCCCTCTAAACCACCAACAACAACACAACCACCACCACCACCACCATCTCCTCCTCCTCCTCCTCTTCCTCCTCTAGGACTCGTCTCTCGCTCGAAGGAACAACGAATTGCGTCACCGAGAAGCCAGCGAGCGAGCGAGCGGCCCAGTGAACTCAAGTGCCTGTTCCTCCGCCGTTCGCTCGCGGCCAGAGGCGAGGATGACGAACCGAGCCCTTTAACGGAACCGAAACTCCAGTAGCGAAAAAAGGAAAGTAAGAAGAGAGAATCGAACAAAAACGAAGGAGGGTGAATGAAGGATAATAAATAAATAAACAAATATATATATATATATATATATATATATATATATATATATATATATGAATAAAAGGTATTCGGAGAAACAACACGCAACGTAAATTGAACGTAGGCCTATCGATAAAAAAAAATGCAGAATGTGATGATTAATTCAGAAGACAAAATTAACGATATCGCATAATGGAAATTGAATAACCATTCTATCACCAGAACGGTAATGAATGACGCCATAGGATGACGATAATGAGGAAGATAACGAGGCGTGCATTTTTCAATCGCTATTCCTGTAAAAACAAAAGAAAAAAAATACACCAGTCTATTTACACTTTCGATTTTTTTGTGTATTTTTTGTAGAGGTGACTTATCATATTCATAATTGGTAAATGCCAGTTCTAAAATTCATGTCTCATATATATTTATAATTCATTGTGCCGACAACTCTACATATCGCATTGTTAACTTGGTGGAACATTATGAGAGGGGGGATGTATGTATGTATGTATGTATGTATGTATGTATGTATGTATGTATGTATGTATGTATGCGCGCACGCACACACACACACACACACACACTGTGTGTATAAGTATGTATATATATATATATATATATATATATATATATATATATATATATATATATATATATATATATATATATATATAGATAGATAGAGAGAGAGAGCGAGAGAGAGAGAGAGAGAGAGAGAGAGAGAGAGAGAGAGAGAGAGAGAGAGAGAGAGAGAGAGAGAGAGAGAGAGAGAGAGAGAGAAAGAGAGAGAGAGAGAGAGGGAGAAGGAGAGAGAGAGAGATGAGAGAAAGAAAAAGAAAAACCCAAACAAACAGAGAGGCGGAGAGGCAGGAAAGATGCCCTACCCTCCGAGGATGCTCAGAAGCGGGAGATGAAGCAACGGCGCCCTCACCTTGGGAACACCACGAACGAATATACAAATCCGCGAGGCCATTCGGGTGAAGCTGAGCGATGACCGCAACTGATTGGGCACGAGGAGAGGGAGGGGGGAGAAGAGCAGAAAAAAAAAAGGAGAGACTGAACAGTTAATAAATAAAGGGAACCACAAACACAAAAGGAATGTTACACATAAAAGGCAAACATATTTTAAATGCCATTCACATTCTTAGTGCGAAACTGAAAGTAAATCAATGGGTGAATATGGACAAGTTCAGTATGCCCATTCCTGCAGTCCATTGCAGAAAGGCTGAGGTCATCCTCACTTACTCTTTCGCTCTCTTTCCTCCTGCTCTGCAACCTTGCCCTCTCTCTATCTCATTCTCTTAACTCTTTCGCTCTCCTTCCTCATGCTCTGCAACTTTGCCCCCCCCCCTCTCTCTCTCTCTCTCTCTCTCTCTCTCTCTCTCTCTCTCTCTCTCTCTCTCTCTCTCTCTCTCTTTCTCTCTCTGCCTGTCTCGATTACAAATACACCATACAATCTCTTATCAAATCGAGTGTATGCGCGATATGTGTTATGGTGCTAGAAAAGTTTTAAAATACATTGAAGAAGGTCAGTCGAGAGGGCGAGCCGAGGAAGGCATAGCACAAGCACCCACGCGCATGCGACCAGAGGCATAATAGCCCTACATTAAACGACACTATATAAGGCCACAAACCACATGTTCGGACTCGCTCCAACAACTCGCAAACACTCGCGCTCTTTGATACATCGGCCCGTCGTTTTGTAAGTGATCCTACGTACATCCAAGATTCTCGCGTTGCATCTCGGGAAATAATACAGAAAAAAACGTATCATCAGCCACGCCTCCTTATTTGATGTGACGTGTCAACCATAATGATTTTCTCCTTGTTATCCGCTGTCAGAGTACTTGGCCCCATGGCACGAACGGAGGAGAATATGAAGAAGAGAAGGAAAGAGATAGAGGAAAGAGAGAGAAAAGCGGAAATGAAACAGAAGACGGACGAGGATGAGAAGACTATGCATAAGAGGTGGAAAGGAAGAAGAAAAAAAGAATAATACAAGGGAGCCGAAACTAATAATCAACGCCAACACCGTCATCAGGAAATTCCAAAACTGCGTCGTTTTTTCTTCTGCAATTGCTCGGACGGCATCTGCGCCCGTCTGTAAATCTGCAAGTTGCAAACTTTGTGTGTACCATGCCGCTGCGCCGTGATTTGCACCCCGTCGTGTATCAACAGAGCCCCAGATTTCTTGTGTTTGAATGGATGTAGGTTGGGGGGGGGGGTATGGCGTGCAGTTAAGCCTTACTAATGTCTTGTCAGACTTCTTCCTCTCATTTCTAATTGCGATTTTAGGCTTAATCTCTTTCCATTTTCTTTCCTCTTCAATCCGTGAAACACGGCAGCCATGAGGCAAACTAATTATCCATGCAAGATACGCAGAAAGAAATGGAAAATGACCAGGTTGCAAAACCTTGTTTCCTCCACAGACTTTTGTAACAACCTTTATTCAGTGCACGATTTTGTGTGCATAAAAGAGAAACAAATTATTGTAAGGTTCGAAGTAGTATTAGTAACACTCACTTTTAAAAACACCATCCAACCACCTTTTAACAGTCCGTACCATTATCGTCACCACCACTATCACTAGCATACACCTCCATCTACATAATCTAATAACCCTCACCATCACACTCACCAACACCTTGACCACCCCCGGAAGCACAACCTCATCCATCACCACCTCCCTCCTTGCTGTCTACTGTATCCCCCTCCCCCTGGCTACCACCTATATCCCCCCTTCCCCTCCCCCTTGGCAACACCTGTATCCCTCTCCAGCGCAAAGCCCTTACGCAGCCTGCGGGCGCCTTCAGGAATAAATCAAACACGCACGTAACAAATGGCAGCCCCTCTAAAGCCCATTAGTGTAAGGAGTACAGGTAATTAATTATGATAATACGGTGGCCTGCTCGCGTGGGCAGCCCGGCACCGTAGGGATGCTGCGTCTAGGAGGAGGGGTGGGGGTAGGGGATGAGGGGGGAATCTTTTCTCTCTCCTTGCCCTTCCTACTCCCGGCAGCGCTTTCAGAATGCTAGAATTACAGACCAAGAGAAAAATAATAATCTCCCCATGCTAAGAAAACAGAAGGCAAACATTTCATTAAATCTAAATGGCGGTTTCTAAGTTGCACGTTTCCAAACAACAACCAGAAGCAAGAAACAAATGAAACTCGCTCCCAAAACAGAACAAACAAAGACGGACAGGAGAACGGCCGCTCCTTGCAGGTACGACAACAAACCCGAAAGTAAAAGATAACAAAAAAAATCGACAAAGGCAAACCAGGTCATGTTGAGTCATCCGCGATCGGCAAGGATAATATACAGCGGAGTATATCACGCCGATAGACCCGCAAAATGAGTATAACTTTCCCGTGATATACCAAGAGAGTAGGTCCACCGTGCGTGGGAGGAATGGGGAAGGGACGAAATTAATGGGGTGAGCATAGAGGGTTATGAAGACACATATCTCACGCTCTCGGAAGGATGAGGAGGTGACTGGGGAAGGGGGAGAGGTCGAGGGAGGGGAGAGTGGGAAGGGGGAAGGGGACGGGGGAGGGGGAAAGTAGCGTGACATGCGCGATTTCGCGTATACTAATTCGATGTAAGTGGGACTCGTGTACATGCACATAAGCATACACATACATACATACTTTATACACACACACACATCTATCTATACGTGTATACATGAATGCATATAAATATATATGGAGACAGACAGAAAAAAAAAATCTATATGGCGAAAACGCAATTTTGTGGTGACACGACGACATCTAAAATACAATCAGCAGGTTTATTGAAAAGATGAGCCGCGAAAACGAAGGTCCCCCGAATGGGTAACAATGTCGAGATTTGGCAACACGTGCTCTGCGTTTCATCATCCCCTGTTCATTCATTATTGGTCCAAGGTTATCACGGCTGCACCAACGACCTTTTCCTTGTAATGTTTCAGCGAATCTTCCCGAAGCGGACATGAAGGCTTTTAACCAGGCCTTCCTTCCAAGCCCATCCTATTTCCCTGTTCAACCCACCTTTCCCTTTTCTATCCATCTTAATCCATCATCCCGTCCTACTTCCCCTTCCTATCCCCAGACTCACCCTGGTCCCCCGTCCTTACCAACCCTCCCTATCCTCCTAAGAATGTTTTATCATTCATTTTCCTTTATCCATCCTTCTAACCCTGACTCTTCATTTTATCCATATTCCTATTCTATCAAGTTTATAATTGTATCCTTCTTCCCCATCCTATTAATCCTGATTCACTATTTTATCCTCCTTCCCCTACGGCACTAGACACGATTCATAATTATATAATTCACTTCCATATTCAATCTAATTCACCATTCTAACTTCCTTCCCCATTCTAAATTTTCTTTTTCTCAATCTTCCTCGCCTGTTCTCCTCAACTCCCCTCCCCTCTCCTTCCCTCCCTTTCCCCTTCCCCTTCCCCTTCCCCTTCCCCTTCCCCTTCTCCTCCCCTGCCTCCTGCAGCTGCTCTCGGGGAGAAAAGCCATTTGAAACTCTTGTCGCGAAAATGGAGTCCTTCCGATGTCCTTTCCATCTAGATTGGCCTCCTTCTATCCCTTTGTCAAACAAATCTAAACAAACGGCCTGACTTTCATTCTGTTCTAGGTCACGCCAGGTCGAACCGGAAACCTGAGGAAAAAAAAGATTATAATATTCAGCAATAATGCCATATTTCCCGCTATGATATATTAACAGATATACTCCCTTCGCGAAAAAAAGTTATCCAGAGAGAAAAAAGTAATGCATAAAATTCGCATAAAACGCAAATCAAGTCATAGAGCGAGTGACGCATATCGCTGGCGTAACGGAAAAGCTACGCAAGAGAGAAACAAAGAGAGAGAAAGAGAAAGAAAGATAGAGAAATAGAGAGAAAGAGAAAGAGAGAGAGAGGAGAGAGAGAAAGAAAGAAAGAAAGAGAGAGAGAGAGAGAGAATGAGAGAGAGAGAGAGAGAATGAGAGAGAGAGAGAGAGAGAGAGAGAGAGAGAGAGAGAGAGAGAGAGAGAGAGAGAGAGAGGAGAGAGAGAGAGAGAGAGAGAGAGAGAGAGAGAGAGAGAGAGAGAGAGAGAGAGAGAGAGAATGAGAGAGAGAGAGAGAGAGAGAGAGAGAGAGAGAGAGAGAGAGTGAGAGAGAGAGAGAATGAGAGAGAGAATGAGAGAGGGGGGAGGAGGCGGAGGAAGAGGAGGAGGAGGAGAAGAAAAGATGGAAGAAAAGAGAGAGAGAGAGAGAGAGAGAGAGAGAGAGAGAGAGAGAGAGAGAGAGAGAGAGAGAGACCTTTCAGCTCAAACAGTTCGCGATAATTAATGAACCGAAACGAAGAAATTAAACGATCACTACCTCCGGCAAACGCGTGAAATTTGGCAGTCACGTCCCCTTTCACCTTAACCCCTTTCCTGTATGTCGCCCTAAAAGGAGAAGAAAGAAAAGAAAAAGAAAAAGCAAAAAAATACACGAATCCATCAGAAAATGTGACCATAACTTTTTTCATGTTTTCACGACTTTATCATTGTTCACATGCCCGTATCAAAATTGCCGTGACGACCGTCTTGAGACCTAACCTAATTTTCTTTCCTTGCCATGGCCATGATTTCCTTTGCTGTCAGTTCGGACATTCTATTTTCCATTCGCGGGCGTGTGTGCAACCCTCAATCAGCCAATTCCGAGTTGATTCAAGAAAACAGAGCCAGGTTGGGCAAGCCATTTTCAAATCCAAATAGAATCGTCCGTTAATGGGGTAAATTTCGAGTGTATGTTTGGAAGGCGTTCCCTTCTCCCTTCCCCCTTCCTCCTCCTCCCCTCCCCTCTTCCCCCTCCCCTTCCCCATCCCAGAAACAACCCCGTGAATTCGGAACCGAGTTGATTAATCGAGTGAGTAAATTCATTTATCCGGTCGACCAACTTTGCAAGGCCGTTTGGTTCCAGCCTCAGTCCTGCTTTGCAGCCATTCTTCGGGCCCTTTGGAAATAAAGAAGAAGAATACGACCTCAAAAAAAATAAAAATAAAAATAAAAATAAAAGTTAAAAAAATCGGGGTCAACGCAAGTGAAAGTCCCTGAAAGACAGCCAGCCACATCAGGTCCCATTGTCCGCCTTCGGAGTCGGGGCGAAGGCTTTGCATGGCACAAGCAATGACATGCAGAACGGAAACGAGAAAAATTAATAGATCACGAGAGACGCTTGGTAGACGTCACACGCGAGGGAGGAAAAGGTGGGAGAGGGCGGGCGGTGTTTGGTGGGCGTGGGTGGTAGTAAAATTGGACGACGAAAGTGGGTGGGTGGATGTTTGGATAGGTGGGTGGTGGGCGTAGAGGGTAGTAAAAATGGATGACAGAGGTGGGTGGGTATGTGGGCAGGCGATTGGCGTGGTGGGCGTGGAGGACAAGAAATTTCGACAATAGAGGAAAATGGAGGAAAGGTAGGTAGATAGGTAGGTAGGTAGGTAGGTAGGTAGGTAGGTAGGTAGGTAGGTAGGTAGGAAGGTAGATAGATAGGTAGGTGGGTGGCTGTGTGTATGTGCGGCTGTGTGTGTGGAGGGATGTAAGTAGGTATGGTGGATTGTAGGTAGGAGAAAAAAAACAAGGAAATAAGACAGAACTGGAATAAGCAAAAGAAATCACAATAAGAAAGAGAAAATAAGAATAAGACAAGCGAGAGGACCAAAAGGAAGAAGAGAGGGTGTCGAGTAGGAGGGGTAGGGGTAGTGGTGGGGGAGGGGGCGAGTTCATTCTTCCAAGACATAGTCAACAAAGACCAGGCACCCACGAAGGACTTTTCCGCACACAAATGTCAACAACAAATTAATGGCCGGCGAGAAAACGTGACACAACGAAATGAAGGGTGGCACATAGTAAATGCCTGCTGAGACAAATGAGACATGATATATAACAAAAAATATGGTATATAACCTAAAATATGGTATATAACCTATAATATGGTATATAACCTAAAATATGGTATATAACCTAGAATATGGTATACAACCGAGAATGTGGTATGATGTGTAACCAAAAATATGGTATATAACCTTGAATGTGGTATATAACCGAAAATACGATATGAAAACTAACTTAAAATAATTTACATAAATGAGAATGTGGTATGACAATACAACCAGAGTGGGAAAAAAGAGGGGGAGGGAGTCAAAGAAAAGTGGAGAAACACTGAACCTAGAATGAAAGAAACAGCATCGGAAAAAGAAGGGAAGGAAGGAGAAAACTGAAAAAACATATAAGTACTGTATACGAATAAAGTTATATATATATATATATATATATATATATATATATATATATATATATATATATATATACATACATGGTACATAAACAGCAAATAGATCTAGACAAATAGATACATAACAATCATAAGCACCAAAACACCAAAACCAAAATCCCGTAGTTATAATATTCTATTTGGAAAGACAACACCATGTATACATCGGCAAGTGTGGGGAGTAAACTCAACGTCCTATAACATCTTAAGAAAGCTCAAAAGCAACTCCTCAGGCCAAGGTGTGACATGACATAAATGGCAAAACATACCAATTTTTTTTACCTAAAAAAAAAAAAAAAAAAAAAAAAAAAAAATCTGCCTTGTGCTTTATACCCAAAACAAACATCAAAGTCTCATTCGACATGTTATCCACAAACACGACATCCATGACGGTGTGATATGACACCAGCATCGCCCACTTAACATGCACCACGCCGCCCACAGTTCCACGCCCACGAACGTCAGCTTAGAACACGTGAGGCTCTGACGTTCCTTCAGTACATACTAGATGAGACTGACTCTCTTTTCCCTTGAACTATTATCTTCATCTATTTTTTGTCTTATTTCTTTTGTCTTTTCTTATGTTCAAATGACAGAATGGTTTATATTCTAAACACGTAAATACAATCTGGGGGAAACAGCCAGCCAAAAAAAGAATATATATATATATATATATATATATATATATATATATATATATATATATATATATGTGTGTGTGTGTGTGTGTGTGTGTGTGTGTGTGTGTGTGTGTGAGTGTGTGTGTGTGTGAATAAAAAAACAAAAGGGGAAAGCAGAACAAATAATGAATACAAATATCCTAAATACTGTACCAAAAACAAATACCAAAGCAATATGTTCCGTCACTTATAAAGAGCGGCTGTATGTACACGGTCTAACAAACAGCTGAGGCGGAATATATAGTTTTTTTCATCTAACCAAAAATCATGGAATGAGTCAAAATTAGTAAATATCCTAATTATATTATTAACACTAGGAGGAAGACCTGACTGCAATATTGCAACATCATTTTGCAACACCTAGAATTCCATGCACAACTGAGCCGGATTATTAAACCGGAAATTCGCATCACATGCTAAATCACTCTCGATTCTATACGTTTTCACACACAATATGCTTCCACCAACATATATAACATTCATAAAACATTCACATTCAACCACCACACATGTGCACACCTAAGAAAAAAAATCTCCGGATTTAGAAAAAAAATCTCCGGATTTAGGAACAAAAAAAGAAAATCAACCAAGTTTACCATTCCTCGTTCAAGAAAATCCAAAGAAAATGACAAACGAACCTCCGGGAAGGAAGGAGCGGCCACCAGGAGGAAAATATTTTGCCCTGGGATAATAGGCAATGATGTAGTTAGCCTCGATGTCATCCCGGCATCCCGCGGAGATGAGATTCCCTACCCTCGCCTGGGGCAATTGGGATGGGGATGGGGATGGGGATGGGGATGAGGAAGAAAGGGTGGGGGAAGAGGAGTTGCAGTAGCAGCCGCATCAGTAGTAGTAATAGGAGGAAGAATGAAGATGGCGAGGATGACGAAGACTAGGAGAAGAAAGAACAAATGGAGGACAAGAAAAAACGGAAGAAATCAAGATAATTAATAAAAATATTAAGCGAAGGTAAAAAACGATAACAACGACAAAAACAAGGAAAAGGAAAAAAAAACATAACCAGACGACATGAACCAAACGAAAAGAATAGGTGATCGAATTCGTGGGTGAAAGGGAATGAGTAGAGAGGAAGGACATGGGTGACGGAGAGATGGGGAAACAGACAGTACACACACTTGAAGAGTACACACGATCGGTAAGGAATGTACATAGAACGTGCCCGGCCAACGCACTCTTCGCAAAGGTAAAGTTCCATCTCCCTTTCACCTTGAAGACGCCAACAGGGGCAACCGGAAGAAAAATGCTCAATCTTAGGAGTGCTTTTCTTTTCTCTCTCTATTACGCACACTATTCTTCCTTTTAATCAGAATGTATATATTAATAAACCTCGCTCTGAAACGAGGCACGTCGGCATCACTCACATTTTGATCTTGAATTCGCATTGCATAAATTTCAAGTGCAATATATATGAAAAAATGAATAAAAATCTAAATAAGTAAATAAGAATTTTTCTAGTGCAATATACCCTGCGTTGAGATGTCCTCTTGACGAAACTGCATACTGAACTCTTACTCAATCAAACGTTGCAACACATCGACGTCTGCAATTGGAGAACTAGCTCATCGGCACCTCCAACTGACACGATAAGAAGGTCTTTGTTATCATATGCAAATCAACTCCGCTGATGCAAATCCATTTCGTATTTCCATCCTTGACCAGTCGCGCGATCTTACGTTGCCAAAATCCAGTCGTAAAGATGAATTACGTATATAAAAAAATATATATATGAATAACACATTACACCTCAAAAATCGAACTACTATAGATATTCAGCCAGTTTTAATCAAAAAATTAAAAAGTGTTCTAAGATCGAGAGCCTTCTGTCCAAAGCCTTAGCGAAGGCAAGACCGACTAAATGATTGTTTATTTGAAATTCTCCACCCAGCCAACAACAGCCAAGGACATCAGCGGCGAAAGAGAAGGAGAGAGAAAATAAAAATAAAGGTCTAGCAGAAGAGAAGGCAAAGGAGAGAGAAAAAAAAGACCCAACAAGGAGAGGCTAGCCAATGAGGATGACCAAGCAATGCAAGCACACTTATCAGCAGACTCTGTGCCTGCCCCGCCATGCCACGCTGCCCCATCATCACCTTGCCTGCTGCGTCACCCTTCCGAGCTTAGCCTGATTTCCTTACTCACCCTTCACTCTTGGCCGAGAACCGCGCCCTAAGAAGACATCACGACCCCCCCCCCCCCCCTCTGCGAAAACAGACAGACCACGCCCTCACGCCACACAGAACCGACCAAGGACAATCAGAACCCGATGCCAATCAGGTAGGCCTAAAGTAAACAAATACACATAATCACCTCTTTATGCGGCTACTACCACCTGCTATTGTTCCCTAATTGGTTCTCGTGATCATTCCATGGTCAGATCCCCCCCCCCCCCTTAATCTCTCCCCCACCTTCCTGCTCCCATCCCCAAATTCATCTAATTAGGCTCCCTGATTGGACAGGAAAATGCCCCCCCCCTTATAACCCTTTCTGAGAGATAAGAAACAGCGGTCACATGTTCTGTTCGTTCCTCTGTATAGCCGAAGTTTCAGGGAGTTCCAAGGAGATAATCTTTTGTAAGTCACTGTATTAGTATTCATAACGTAATACTAATAGTAATAGTTTTAATAGTAGCAATAATGCCAATAGTAGTACTACAGGTAGTAAGGTAATGCTAATAATAATCCTCATAATATTTGTATAGATTATAATCATGATGACAGTAATGGCCGTAATACCACTCATGTTCCTCTGAAAATCTATCCAAACAAATTCACAATACTCCAATATCAACTCATCATCACCTTATCCTTAATCCATCCCTCTTCGCCCTTCTCTATAACATCCTATTAAATCAGATAAAGAAAAGGAAAACAAATACGAGAAAGGAAAAGAAAAAGAGAAAGAGAAAGAAAAGAAAAAAACGAAAAAGAAATAGAAAAAAAATCACTCATCACGGCAGCTTCTCTTCCTGTGCCACAGCGACAGACATTCTGACAGTGCCAATTTTCCAGGTAATTTCACCCTAATTTCACCCTAATGATGTAATGAGCAGATTTGGAGAGGATAAGCGGGAGTCACCGGGCAGTCGTTTATTTTAAATCCGATCAAATAATGGCGGTGATTATTAGCCAATACCAATGCTTTCGGGGGAACCAAGTCGACAGGGCGAGTGATGGTGTCACGAGGGAGAATTATATGGTGATGGTGATGGTAAGTGGGTTGGGGATGATTAGGATGGCGGCGTTGTCGTGACAGTTGGCATTGTGGCGTTAGTGGTGTTTGGTGATGGGGGTGGTGGTAGTGGTGGTGGTGGTGGTGGAGGGTGGTGATTATGATGATGATGATGATGATGATGATGATGATGATGATGATGATGATGATGATGATGACGATGGAGATGGTGAAGATGAAGAGGAGGAAGAGGAGGAACACTGATGCTGGTCATAACGGCTGTTCATCAAATGCCAAAGAATGGAAATGGTGAATGAGGATAAGAGACTCACTGAAACCATGCTGCCTGGTATAGCCAAACTGGTTACAAAGCAATGAAAGAGAAAAAATGAAACGTCATGATGAAAGGACAAAGAGATAATAATGACAAGTATGCAATAACAACGACAACAAAGAGAATTTAGATAACGATCGCAGATGAAGAGATGGTGATGACAATGATAGGTGGCGCGTGACAAGTGCCAAAGGACGAAGGTGTGGCACCAAAAGGCCACCCAAGAGAGGACGGGTGAGTGACAACCTCCTCATTACGTTGCAATGAAACTACTGCCCAAATATTTTCGCTTATTCTGTTAATGGACATAGGAACAGAAAAATGGACGACATGCCGATATAAAATATGGAAAGTTAAAGAGAGAAAGGGAGAAAGAGAGAAAGAGAGAGAGAGAGAGAGAGAGAGAGAGAGAGAGAGAGAGAGAGAGAGAGAGAGAGAGAGAGAGAGAGAGAGAGAGAGAGAGAGAGAGAGGATAGAGATAGAGAGGGAATGTATAAATACCCCATATAAGACAAGGCAAATCCTCGCTCCTTAAATGTACCCAAAACAAACTTGGAACAGACCCCTTCACTTTCCCCTGCATCCTCTTTCGCTTCTCCCCCCCCCCTCCTCTCTTCTTCGTTATGAAACCCTCCGCTTGTCAATCATGTCTTTCCTTACTACTTTCTTTCTCCTCCTCCTCTTCCTTTCTTCCTCTGCCCTTAATTGCCCGCTTGTCTTGCAAGGAGACACGGGGATCCTCAAGTAACTCGGAAAGTTAGTAAGGCCGACAGGTCTTTACAACGCCATTGGGAAATCGTCTTTATCGTAATTTAAAGAAAAACTCAATACAGAGAGTTTTAATTTTTATCTCTTTCCCTTCTTTTCTTCTCCTTTCTTCTTCTCTTTTTTATTTTATTCTCCAAGCAGAATAGGATTCAGAAGGGAATATATATATATATACGTTTTTATTTCGCATACAAGAACGTGGAGGAGGAGGAAAAGGTGGAGGAGAGGAGGAGGAAGAGGTGGAGGAGTAGGAGGAGGAAGAAGAACAAGAAAACAAAGAAATATCTACAAATATTTATAAATATCTATAAAACTGGCTACACTGTCAATCAAAAAATAACAAGATCCTTAAGTGTGTATTAAAAAAGTCTTATATACTAACTAACCATTACCTTCTACACTATGACTTTACACACGCTCGGGTTTTATAATAGTTATTGACGGTGCTTCCCCCTGTTCTCTTGTACCGTACTGAAGGAAGGTATGAAGGCATGTCAGTAAGACGTGTTAACAGTCGCGTAAGCTTTTGTTAGTCCAAGCACAGTCCTTGATATTACGATTTGTTCAATCATCCACATAGACTGCTCTAACCTGCCTTCAATTTTTTTCATCATCTCTCCTGTATTCCACGGCCTTCTTCCTCCTCCCTGTCTTCATCCTCCTCTTTCTTCTTCCCTCCTATCCTCGCTTTCCTTCGTCTTTCTTACCCATGCCCTCCTCCATCTTTCCTAACCTCACTCTCCTCTATATATTTATCCTTCTCCTTCTTATCATCATCATCAACCTTCATATCCTCACCCCCATCCTCCTTCATATCCTCATCCTCCTTCCTATCCTCGACCTCTTTCCTCTTTCCTACCATCACCCTCCTCCCTCCTTCTTTCTTCCTCTTCTCATTCCTCATTCGCCCCGACGAAACATTTTAGCCCCAAAAAGTGAGATAACCACCGCGAAAGCAAACCTACCAGCATTCACGTGGAATGGGCGCGGAATGCGGAGCTTACAAACATCCGTGAATAATGCATGCTCTTAGACTTTTGTGACCTGGAACCCTGCCGAGTACAGCATATGCACACAGGCTACTGCTTCTTGGGGCCTTGGGTCTCTCCCCTCCTGCAGAACGAGTCTTCAACAGTAAAGCCATTCAGAATGAGGTATTATTTTGATGTCAATGATTTGATTATTTTAGCTACTCATTCCCTTATTCACGTATTTATTCACTTGGTTACGTATCTATCTAAACAAGTTTTATTTTTCTTCTTTTAATCTCTGCTGCAATCTAACCAAAACGCATCAACAAGCGCGGAAGATAGAATCAATGTCTATTCACTCAACCAAACAGTCAACCGGATACCGCAGCGTCGACAGTCATTCACGAGACACGTAATCAGAAATGGAAATCACAGGACTCAACATATGATAGGGAAGCCATCATTCACCCCCAGCATACTCGCCGGACGTCAGGTCATGGCGATTAAGTCCTGTAAACCCCATGACCTGTGACCTGTTATCAGAGAGAAAATTCCTGTTGTAATAACTGTGTTGAACATAGCTTGCCATGTGTTTTAGGATTATGATGTATGAAAGCACACTAGAAGAAATAATAGCACTTGAAGGTAAACAAGTAAATGAATAAGGAAAGAAAATGCATAAGTAGATATATACAAACACAAGAAATCGATAATACGTATATAATCCAGTCAGCATATGTACATTATCCAATCTACTTAACTATCTGTCTGACTGCTTCTCTATCTATATATCCCTGCACGTGTGTGCTGTACCTACGCAAGAGGAAACATGCATGAAGAACCATGTTTTTTTAGCCTTCTGTTAGAGGCACATCGCTCAAGCTAAGCCAAGGCTGCCTAGAACGGATCCTGAGTGGCACGAAGGCGGACCACGCCTGCGAAAACCACCGTAATCGGCGGCGGTAATTGCACCTCCTCCGTTCATACGCCCCCGCCCGTGTCCCCTTCCCTCCTCTGCCTACCCCCTCCCCCCAGGCCCATGCCCCCTTCCCCCCCCCTCCCTTTCCCTGAACATTTCCATTTCCATTTCCACGCCCCAGTCCTCCTCACCCCCCCCTACACGTTGACCTCCCTGCCTGAATGCATGTAAGGTGTTCTTCGGATCCGACAGGTGATGCAATGTAGCCGCCCTAGGAGACTATCCGGCCCGTTTTTATATTTTTTTCTATAATTTTTATAAAAAAAATATTATATCAATATAATTTCTTTTCATTTTTTCATCTATATTTAGAATAGGGGAAGGGTATGGCAACCGAGATTCTAAACCCAATGTGTGTGTTGGAAGAGAGGAAATGTGAGAGGAGGAAAAGACAGGAATAGGAATAAAGAAGAAGGTGATTAACATGAACAAAACGAAGAGGAAGAAGGACAAGAACAAGAATGAGATGAAAAAAAAGAAAAGAAAAGATACAGAATAATTCTGTACCCGAGCCGAAGCGATTTTTTACTGCAAGTACAAAAACAAAACATGTATTTCCACAGCAGCTAAAAAAATCAAACCCATTTTCACACTGTTAGTGTACGGAACAAAGGAATGAATAGGCCTAAAGACGAATGACGAAAAGCATGGGAGAAGACCCCGTGTGAAAATAAATGTAAAAAAAAACTAATTACATTTTTCCTTGCCAACCACCCCCTATCCCCTACCTTCCAGTCTCATCACAACCCGTATTTAAGACATGGCTGGTAATTACGCACTCATTCTACGGTATGGTGTGTACCGTTCTTCTGCGTGTAGTGTACCGTGCACATGTAAATAGAAGCCCTAGAGTTACAATATTATGATCGTGTGCAATATGATCGGATTATGTGTTCCATCATGTTTAATTGCTACAGTATCAAGATGGCATTAAAACTATGATGATAATAATGATGATGGTGATGAAGATGGTAATAACTATTATTGTCATTGTAATCATAGTCACTATTATCAATATTACCGGCACCATTATTACTTACATCATTATCAGAATCATATTTTACATTATTTGTCAGTATCCATTAAGTGTATTAATATTATTATCAGCATTATTACTATTACTATTAACATTATCTTTATTATCATCATCGTTATGATTATTATTGTTGTTGTTATCACCATTATCATCGTATTAAAATGAAATCAACAGTATCATTACAATCATTATCATATCATCCTCAGTAGTTCTAAGAATATAAAAAAATACTACTTTTATAAAAGCACTTCCTATTCACTTAGCTTTCTTAATATCTCACCCCCCGTCTCTCCACCCTACTATCTCCCCCTCTTTCACCCTCTTTCTTGTTTCCCTCCCTCCAACCCCCCCTTCTTCCCTCCCTCCCATCTCTCCCTTCTTCTCTCCCTCCCATCCCCCCTTCCTTCCATCTCCCTTTTCTCCCTCCCTAACCCCACCTCATAAAAAATAAGCGCCGTGTTTACGTCAACAACGAGCGATCTTGCGAGGAAGGACAGGAGCGAAACCCCAAATATGGCGGGCTAAACAACCGTGACGTCACACTGGCCACGCCGCCGCACGAGCTGCCACACTTAATACACAACCGTGACCTATTTCCACTTGACATGACCTTACACGTGGACCTTTCTATGGTCACTCCTTTATCTCTTTTTATCTCTCTCTTTCTCTCTTGCATTACAAAAGGAGTTATGCCATTTCATAACCTTGCAATGGCTTTTAATAGCCTTGACAACAGAACTGCTTTTTACGAATTGAAGAATGCGATTTGCAGATTACATTCTGTGTAGATATTGCAAAAAATGGCCGCTTTTGTGCTGTAACGTTATTATAACAGGTCAAGATAAAAATATAAAACAGAATTAAGAAATTGTCTTACGATATGACCTTTTCTAGAGAACACACAAAAAAGAGAGCTACCAAGTTCTAAAAAAGTATTCATGCCATGGCAGACAATTAAAAAATAGAACTTGTAATACCTTCTTTACCAACCATTACCAATAATCCTCCATCTCTTTTATATAAAATAGAAGGAAAAAAAATATTTCGTGATGGGCTCCGCGCACGACCCAACAACCTCAACAGCAACACCGAACGCTATGTTGAAAACGCGGGCAATTTAGGATTTACGACCGCCCTGATTTCCCTTCGTAGCCGATCGGGTCCAGCAGTTGAGGCGAGGAACAAGGAATTTACCGAATCCTTGAAAAAAAGGATAAAATCAAACAAAATAAACATGATTTCCAAAACCTAGAATCCAATCGTATATACCAAAGAATCTTTGAATCCGGATCAACCGCGAAAAGAAAAAGAAAAAATAATATTAATACATCGTATTAAGATTTTAAAACTTCCAATAGAAAAAAAAATGCATCTCAAGTCCCTTAAAACCACCCAAGCGCAGTACAAAAGAAAACGGAAGATAAAAGAAAACGATGAAAATTTTGCCTCGGTTATAACTCAACCGAACCTTTTTTCCTTAGACTACACAACTCTCCGGGAACTTTTAACTCACTCCCTCCGCCTCCCCCCCTCCTCGTATTTTCAAGAGATTTCAAGAGGGTCAAGAGGAATGGAAGAGAAAGAGGAGGCGAACAACGATAAATTAGATTGGATGGATCCGCGGGACGGCCAACTGAGCTGTCTCTTGCTAAACTCGGGAGCAGGAGAGGCATAATAAGCCATTGCCATGCGGAGAGAAAGGCACACGCAGAATAACTCTGAGACAGACAGACAGAGAGGGAGAGAGAGGGAGAGGGAGAGAGAGGGAGGGAGGGGGAGAGAGGGAGGGAGGGAGGGAGGGAGAGAGGGAGGGAGGGAGGGAGGGAGGGAGGGAGGGAGGGAGAGAGAGAGAGAGAGAGCGAGAGAAAGAGAGGAGAGAGAGAGAGAGAAAGAAAGAAAGAAAGAAAGAGAGAATGAGAGAGGGAAGGAGTGAAAGAGAAAGAGAAAGAGAGAGAAAATGAGAGAAAGAATGCATATACGCACATAGAAATCCACCGATATACTCCGTGTAGCCATCAGACATGGACAAAGCCAAAATAATCCCCGCAAACGAGAATATGGACGCAACGGACGAGAAATGGAGCGCCCGGGATACATGGCGTCGGGAAACTGGTAGTGGGGCGAAAGCGATGTCAGAGTTGTAACACAGATGAGTAGAGGAAGAAGAAAAAAAAAATACATTTCGGAATGAGGGAAAGAAAAGGAAAAATGCAGTTCGGAATGAAGGAGCGAAAAAAATGGGAATCAAGGAAAGAAGAAAGACAAATATTTCGGAATGAAGGAAATTATTTCGGAATAAAGGAAAGAAGAAAAAAATCGGAATGTAGGACAGAAAAAGGAAAAAATATTTCGGAATGAAGGAAAGAAAAAAAATACATTTCGGAATGAAGGAGAAGGAAAAACAAAATCGGCATGATGTATAACAAATGAATTAGAGGAGATAGAATCAGAATAAAATATTTCGGATGGAAGGATAGAAAAATAAAAACAGAGATAAAGAAAGCAGTGAGAAAAACAAACAAACAAAAAACTGGACAGATAGCAGAGCAAAGATGATTGATGAAGTGGAGAAAGTGAGGGAAGTCACACTAAAGAAGCGAAGGAGTGGGAGGTCAGCCAAGAGGCGTAGGAGTATCGCGCGTGAAGGATTAAGTGAAGGGCGTTTTGGATTCCACTGTTATACCGCCGCCCGCATCGGGGGATTAACCTACATAAACGCACTCTTTTGAGAAAGTTTCTAGAAAAAGGGGAGGGGGGGGGGCTCTTTATCGCCCGCCCGTAACTCGCTCCGCTCTTTGGCTCCATTCAAATTATAATCTACTTGACGTCTGGACATACACACCAAAAAAGAAAGAAATAAAAAAAAACTCACTAATAAGGAGGGGAATTTATTACGGATAATAAAACGTTCATGTAAGCCGCGAACGCATGCGATGAAATAATGAAATCGTATATAAAAAAAACAATTAGGTGGGTCAACAAGCGACGTTTCACAATGTTACACTTTTTCCCATAATTTTCCGAGTCACGCGCATGAGGCAAGATGCTCATCGCCATTTCATTCCAGTCAAATTCACTTTCCGGCAGAAAATAAAACAATTTCTCTTCACTTTTATTATTGAATAGATACAAACGAGTCGTCCGTGAGCGAACCAAAATAGAACCGAACTCTGCTACCAAGCGAACCGACGCAACTTTCGCCGCCTTTACGGAAAACAGCAAAGCATAACACTCACGAACTCATCAACCAAGCAGGTAAACACAATCGGAGGATAAACAACGGCGTAAACAAATCGGCGAGTCGGCAATCTTTCGCGCACACTTCAGCCCCGCCCACGGTAAACTGTATCAACCTTTCACGAGGGCTTCTCAGAAGCTCTTGTTGCTGCTTCGGTCTCTGTCTCTCTCTCTCTGTCTCTTTCGTTCTCCATCTCCTTCTCTCCCTTCCTCACGATATTCCACTTTACTCCACCCTACTCCCATCCCTATCCCCATCCCTTCCCCCTTCCTCCCCTCCCCTACAAGGTAGTTAGATTTTAACTACCTTGTCCTCCTAAAATTCAATTTCCTCTCCTCTCCTCTCCTCTCCCTCTCCATCTCCCTCTTTCTCCTTTTAACTACCTTTACCTCTCGCACCCATTCTCCTTCACACAACCGGAGCGAAATGGCTGTAACACGCCTACCGACTTAGCCGTTATGGGGCGGCCGCAACAAAAGCAGTTGAAAAGCACCTGGCGTGTAACACGGCGCTACAATCTCTATCCTCCTGCAGAGAAGGGCTCGAAAGATCCCCAAGATAAAAAACAAGAAAAAACAAGAAGCGATGAAAGAAAGAAAAAAAGGTAAGCTAATGCCCTCCCACATGTCTGCATTTGCATTATTCTCCTGCTCTTGTTTCAATAGGCCGGACCGCGCCTTTTTCGGGTGTTTAGGGGTTGAGGGTTGGGGGTAGATGGGGTGGGAAGGGTAGGGGATTGAGGGGAGAGGAGAGGAGAGGGGGAGGGAATGGAGAGGAGAAGAGGGGAGGGGAGGGGGTGGGAAATGGATAGGAGTAAAGAGAAAGGGGAGGTGTTTCAGGGTAGGTTAGGGAGAAGAGGGGTAGGAAATGGAGAGAAGAGAGGATAGCAGGGGAGTGGGGAAGAGAGAGAGAAGGGGGAGAGTAGAGAAAATGGAGAAGAGAGAGAGAGGAGGGGAGGTGGGGGAGGTAACCGCTAGACGGACAGAGGGGAAGAGGAAATGGTGGAAAAAAAGGAAAGTAACATAATACTATATATTACGAGCCACACGCTCCAATCAAAAAAGTAAGGCATCTCAACAGGTGGTCGAAACATAATGATTTGCAATGTGGAGTGAGATGGATTACCTATCCTTATCGCCTGCATAAATTCTCTGCATTGTATGTGTGTGTATGTGTGTGTGTGTGTGTGTGTGTGTGTGTGTGTGTGTGTGTGTGTGTGTGTGTGTGTGTGTGTGTGTGTGTGTGTGTGTGTGTGTGTGTGTGTGTGTGTGTTAATATTGAATAACGAATCGCCCACGAGTGCTACTGTGTGAGTTTGCAAATTCGTATATTTCGAAAAGTCAAGGTGCTCATAGAAATTCCTTTGGCGATTAACCTTATACGTTCATTATCAACATTATCAAAAGTATCATTACATTTTACTTCTTTCTTACCTTCCTCCCTTCTTTCAACCGACGCAACTAAATTGCTTCCCTTCCCAAACTCGAAAGCCTTTTGTCAATATTTTTTTTCCGACACTTTCGATCCTTATCTCCCTCGACCACGTCACTCCCGACATCCCGGCAATTAAATCTCAAAACCTAATTTTTACTTCCTCCCCCCTTATAGGAAAGATCTCACTAGTGAAAGAAAAAATCCATATCAAGTAAATCATATAGGATAAGATTTCTAACCCGAAGAAATCCCCTATATCAGGAAAAAAATCAGGATGAAAAAAATCCTTCATATTAGCAAAATGTGAATGAAACGAATGAAAAAAATCCATATAAAAAAATGATCCATAAGAAAATAAAACATTCTACAAACCAAAAAAATATATCCTATTTATAAAAAATGCTCTAAACTCTCAGTTCCTAATTCCCTTTCTCCTGTAGCAGTCGTACCCTTCTTCCTTATCTTCGAAACGAGAAAATAACTTCCACCTCCCCCTCCCTCTCTTCGCCCTCTCTCTCTATCTATCTCTCTTTTATCTCCGTTATTGCCGCAACTCATCAAGGAAAGGGTTTCCGCGCGCTCTCTAAATGCTGATTAACTAGCGGGAAAAGTTGAACGAGTTCGTAGCCACGACTCGCCCTTGGTGTCCCCGCGCCGTAAGGAAGACTCGGCAAACAATGCATTTGAATAGAATATCACTCTTGCAACAGGTGAAAGATAAGCAAGAATATCTTTCGATCTTTATTGGCATCTCGTGATCGGTTGCAATGTACTTCGCCTCCGACACCTTTCAGTGAATGCCTTGTATTGTATGGCGAGCACGGCGTACAGTAAAGAGTGTGGCCGTGAATGTGTGTGCGCGCACGTTTCTGCCCACCCCTTGAAAAGCAGAAGAAAATCGAACGAAATAAGTGTGTGTGTGTGTGTGTGTGTGTGTGTGTGTGTGTGTGTGTGTGTGTGTGTGTGTGTGTGTGTGTGTGTGTGTGTGTGTGTGTGTGTGTGTGTGTGTGTGTGTATGTGTGTGTATGTGTGTGTGTGTGTGTGTATGTGTGTGTGTGTGTGTGTGTGTGTGTGTGTGTGTGTGTGTGTGTGTGTATGTGTGTGTGTGTGTGTGTGTGTGTGTGTGTGTGTATGTGTGTGTGTGTGTGTGTGTGTGTGTGTGTGTGTGTGTGTGTGTGTGTGTGTGTGTGTGTGTGTGTGTGTGTGTGTGAGAGAGAGAGAGAGAGAGAGAGAGAATGTGTGAACATGTCATATGTTACTCAACCTCTAGGCTAATGTCTCCTGCCGAGAGTCGGAATATATCGCGAATTAATTCAATCACGCAAAGTGCGGAAATTCATTTCCACGCGCGCGGTAACATCAAAGACTTCCGCCACCTCCTCCCTCTACCTCTCCCCCCGACCCGGCCCCATCTTCTCCACTCCTCGAATATCGCGATGCTATTCGACTTTTATTGACAAAATTTGCACACGAAATCGTTCCCAGCGCGAGCCCACCTTCCTCGCCAGCTAATAAATTTGCTCGTGGAAAGGCACTGGCATTCCGCAGCCTTGAACAAAAAAGAAAAAACAACAACTAATATTTGCATCCTTCTCGCGTCGCCATTAAGTCGGGTGGACAGGCCGGCCAAACAAACAGCCACAGGCGTTGGTTGGTTTCTGGGGCCATTTCTAAGCTTAGCCTTACGGTGCTAGATTCCAAGGCTGCCCCATGCGTACACAGGCGAGCAGGCAGACAGACAGATAAAATGACAGGCGCACACACACACACATGCCGCGCGCGCACACACACACACACACACACACACACACACACACACACACACACACACACAAGGAGGTCGAGGGTATGAAGACCGGGCAATGTTCATTTGCAAAACGTAAATGAAAGTTTATTTAAGTCAGGAAGCCTACATCA
>BOPN01000143.1:282361-292361 GCA_017312705.2 Penaeus japonicus
CGGCCAGAGAAGCCATCAAGAGAAAGGTAAAGTGGGTTAATCGAAAGCAACTAGGTGAGGGGATGGAGGGGGGGAGGTTGTAGGATGATGTAGGAGAAAGATAGGAAGAGAGGTGAGAGGAAAAAGGGAAGGGTAGAAAAAGAGGGGAGGCTAAAAAAAGAAGGGAAGGAGGAAGGAAGAGGGAGGAGAAAAAGAGGGTAAGGGAAAGGGAGAGAAAGAGGAAGTGGAAAGGGGAGAAGGAGAATGAGAGAAAAGGGAAGGAATAGGGGGGAAGAGAGGGAGAGGAAAGGGAAGGGAAAAGGGATTGCGAACAGGGGACAGGTAAAAAGGGGAAAGGAAGACAGGAGCACAATACGGGGAAGAGTAGAGAGAAGGTGGAAGCAGGAAAGAAAAGGAAAAGAGGGGGAAGAGGAAAGGGGGGATGAAGAGAAAAATAAAACAAAAATAAAAGTGGAAAGCAAAGACGGGGGAAAGAGGGGAAAGAGAAGAGAGGGGAAAAAAAGGAAGAGCAAAAAAAAAAACCCTGCCACCCTTGTCACTTAAGAGACGATAAAAGGCACCCCCAACCTCTCCCCACCCCCCTGTCCAGAGGCTCTTCGCTCCCTCCTAAGTCTCGCTCAACTTACGGCTCCAAGTATGGGAAACTTGCTCCGTTATCGTGAGAAACAATGCGATAAAAATGCGACTTGTTGTGTCCATTACGGAGATTTTTGAAAGTCACAATGAGTGTTTTGTAAAAGAAAAATGCGGTTCAGAGAATGGAGATGCGATAGAAAGGGAAAGGGATAGGGCGAGGGAGGAGTGTGGAGGAAGGAAAGAAAAGGGAAGAGTAGGAGAGAGAGGGAGAGGGAATGGAGGAGAGAGAGAGGGTGAGAGGGAAGGAAACAGAAACAGAAACAGAAATAGGGACAGAGAGAGAGAGAGAGAGAGAGAGAGAGAGAGAGTGAGAGAGAGAGATAGAGAGAGAGATAGACAGAAACAGAAAAGAAAGAACACAACAATAATAACACACCAAAACAACAGTACACCCACAAAAAATAATAACCCCCCTTAAAATACACACACCCATAACACACAAACTCCCCCTAAAAAACAAAAAACAAAAAACGACGCGTTCATAACAACTAGGTCATCACAGTGTGTGTCCACCGGTGAACGCAATCTTCGGCGCTGGGGTTCTCACAATCCCAAACCGCGTGGAGCTCCTTGCCCGCTCACACAAAGGGAACGACATTTCGCCAGTGGCATACAAAAAAAATGAAAGAGTGTTTCCCATTCGTAAATAATGAACTTTGGCAGAATTTACCCTTGGAACACGAAGAAGAAGAAAACGGAAAAAATACGTGAAGGGTGAATAGGGGGAAGGGGGGCGTGAGTGAGAGTGAAAGAGGTACAGTGACATGATAGTGATGGTGAATATGATAAAAAAAATGTCAATGGCGTAGAGAGAGAGGGAGAGGGAGAGGGAGAGAGGGAGTGAGGGAGAGAGGGAGACAGGGAGAGGGGGGAGAGGAGGGAGGGAGGGAGAGAGGGAGGGAGGGAGAGAGGGAGGGAGGGAAGGAGGGAGGGGGAGAGAGAGAGAGAGAGAGAGAGAGAGAGAGAGAGAGAGAGAGAGAGAGAGAGAGAGAGAGAGAGAGAGAGAGAGAGAGAGAGAGAGAGAGAAGGTAAGTAAGGAAGAAACAAGAAAGAAAGAGAGACAAACAGACTGACAGAGGAACAGTGTAAATGTAAAAAAAAAACCGAGATACTGAGAACAAACAAACAAGCAAACAAATCCTTCTCCTTCAGTAAGAGAAACAAGATCAGTTCCCCGGGTAACTAAGCGACCATGAACGAAAGGAAGTCCTATCACAGGTAATCACCAGAATAAGGCATTATGTAACACCATATGTACAAACATCCGCTGCCCCCTCCCCTCCCCTCCGTCCCCCCCCTCAGTCCCTTTACCTCCTTCATCCCCTTCCCCTGGGATTCCCACGCCCCTTAATAACGTTAGGCACGTGCGTGTGTGTGTTTATGTGTATGTGTATGTGTATGTGTATGTGTGTGTGTGTGTGTGTGTGTGTGTGTGTGTGTGTGTGTGTGTGTGTGTGTGTGTGTGTGTGTGTGTGTGTGTGTGTGTGTGTGTGTGTGTGTGTGTGCGTGCGTGTTTTCTGTCAGGAACAGAGAGCAAAGTCTTCTCCTATTGCAACTTTGATCTCGGGTGTTTTCGCAATAAATACAAAAAGAAGATAATTACACCGGAGCAATTTTGCAAGATTGGGGCGCAGTTTGTTACAATAATCGGATAATTGCGCACAAATCAAAACAATACGTAAATGATACCCAAGCAACTCCGGCGCTCGCATAAAACATTCCGACTCACGCAGCTGTTGCGAACAACTCGGGAATTATGATGTTAACCTTTACTGCCGCTATTTATAAGACCAGCCGAACAAAATGACTCTTTGAAAAAGAAAAAGAAAAAAGGAACACATACTTGAAAGAGAAATGTAGACAAGATAATTAACGACTAAGACAACACAGAGAAACATACAAAAGGCACAGACAAAGATACAGACACAGACACACATTACACAGAGACAGGGTGAAGGAAAGAGCACATTGGCGCGGGCGACACACACAGTCCCCGTCGAGGCAGGCGCATGGGCGTGCATGGCCGGGATGCATGGGCGGGCGGGCGGGCGCGTTGCTCCGCAGTCCCGTGAGCCGGCCAGGTTGATGGGCACCACTAAGTATCAGTATGTCAGTTAAAATGATAACTAGAAGTGCCAAAAACCCAGCGGGTGGTTGTTTTGGTACGACCCCGCTGTGCGTACGACCCGGCCGGGGAGGAAGAGCTCCGCCGAAGTCGTTCTTCGCGGCCAGGCTGAGAGGAGGCTGAGAGGAGGTTGAGAGGAGGACGCAGTGAGAGTGAGACTTTCGGCGAGACTGGCAACTCATTGCGGGAGCGGTCAGAGGAAGAGGGACGAGTATATGAAAGAGTGGAGGAAAAGTCGGAGGGACTGGAGGAAACGGCGGAGGAAGAAGTGAAGGAAAATGTATAAGAAAGAGTGGAAGAAAAGGTGGAGGAAGGAGGGGGAGGGGGGAAAGAAGTGCGGATAAAGGTGGAAGAAAAGTTGAGAGGAAGAAGTGGATGAAGAAGCGGAGGAGGAAATAGATCAAGGAAGAGGCGGAGAAGGAGAAGGAAGACCAACTGAGTCTCCACTCATGAGGAAAGACTAGAGAGACTCAAGCCTTCTGAGACGGAGGATTGCCAATCTCACAAGGAGGAGGAGAAGACGGGCCTCATACACTCACTCACAGACGCCGTTGAGCCTCGAGATCCGTCGTGCCAAAGAAGAGAGGGGGAACGATACCTGATTCGTGCGTCCATAACTATTCATCACGTATCCGGACACACTTACCTGTTGGGAGGAAGAGAGAGAAAATTATAACAAGTTTTTCACTATTCACACATATATTAATTTTATAATTTTGATCATAACCATTGTTATTAAAACCGATTTTATCATTATCACTATCATTATTGTTTGTATAAATTCATTACTAGTATCAGTCATTATCATTATTATCAATACTGGTATTATTATCTTAATTCTAATTATTATTATCATTATTCTTCTTATCATTATCATTATTATCTTTATCAAAATCATTACCACTATCATCATTGTCAAAATCACTATTATAATCCTGATCATCATTATCAGTATTACTATTACTATCATTATCATGGCTCAGCTATGACTCAAAATATCATTAAGATCAAGAACGGCATAGATGGCACGGGGAGCCATAAAACCCTCATCTTGACAGCGACATTAAGGCAGTGGATGCCGGGGATGCTTCTTATTAATGGCGATGCCATTGACAGATGCTTATAACAGGATTCAATTCGGATATTCTCACATGATACGACTAAGAATATATTTCACAAATTAAAAACACATTCTTATAAGACACAAATAGGAAAAAAAAAAAAAAAAAAAAACTAAAACAATAATATGTCCGTCAAAAATAACTTTCATAGCGCCACTTGCCACTAAAAATAATTAATAGATAATTCAATAAATGAATAATTAAAAACAAATAAATAACCTGAAAACCACTTTCAAAATGTTGCGCCGTTACACGTAATTAGCAGTTATGAAAGCAATTGCAAGCAATATGGCACTCGTTTGTTAAACCCTTCCGACAACAGGGAAATAAGACGCAGTAAACAACCTTCACTGAGGCTCCTCCCCACTCCCACTCCCACTCCCACTACCCCTCCCCTCCCGACGTCTGACCAGCACCCACTTTGAGTTTATCACACCCTAAAATAGGCCTACACACAATTCAGTTTTGGCTCGATCGTGGTGACCCAGGTGTGCCAGGATACCATATTGAAATTGATTGCGCCGTCAATGCAACTATCTGTCATTCTTATTATTAACTGTAGATAATGTAGTAGTAGTAGAAATAATTATATAAATGATTAATAGTAAATATAATAATAATAATAGTAATAATAATAATAATAATAATAATAATAATAATAATAATAACAATGATAATGATAATGATGATGATGATGATGATGATAATGATAACAAAAATAATAAAAGCGAGCGTAATGACGATGACGATAATGATAATAATCAACAATAATACCACCACCACCACCAATACCCCTAATCGCCATTGCTATCACCATCCTAACACTAATGATGACCAACAAAACCCATCGCTATCCACGGGTACCTGCATAAGTCAACCAAAAAAGACCCCCCCCCCCAACAACGAAAGCGAGGACCCTCCTAATGCCCCAAGCAAAACCAATAACACTCAACCAACGCCACCACACAACCCATAAGCCAGCACATTAACCAAAGTACCAAACAAAGGGTCCTGGTATAGTACTGTAGCCAATAATGACGAGGTGATCAAACTAACGACATTGACCCTCGTAACTCTAAAGGTGAAAGTAGAACGACGCGACGGCGGAACGTAAATGAACGTAAATAAACCGCCCCGTAGACGTTTCGGTGCGTTGCGATATCGTGCGTGTGTGTGAGTGTTGTATTGTCTATTATCGTTGTCTTTTATTATTTATCGTTTTTTTTCTTCTTTAATACTTAATAATACTTAGCATCGGAGATAATGTAATCTTACGAACATTTTTTTATGACTATCTAATTCAAATTCGATTTAAATGGCAAGAATAATTTACACAATAATACAATAATTTCGAAGTCTTAATCAATCAATCGGAATATTTCTCATCGGAGTTTTAGTCGAACCATCTATTCATCCATCCATTCACTCGCCATCCATTACTGATTTTACAATTCAAGCCCGAAAAAGCTATCACATCAATACGAGTACAAACAATGAAGGGGAGGAATGAGTAATACTTATCACTTATTCCCCCCTCCCTCCCACCCTCACTCCCATCCTCCCTCCCTCGCTTTCATTAAAATCCCCGCACCCGATATGCCATGGAGGCGTCCGGAGCAACAGCTGATCGGAAAGGGAAATAGATCTAATAATCTGAAGCCATTGTTTTGAGGGGAGGGGGGAGTATAGCAGGGAGGGGGAGGGGAAGGGGGGGAGGGATGATGACTAGGGAAAAAGGGAGGGGGTGGGTGGGAGGAGATGCCAAGGTGTGAGTAGTTCACAGGCCTATAACCCCGAGGATTATACGCTAGGACCTCTGGGGTTACGAAACAAACAAACACAAACATACTTACACACGTACAATTGCTATATAAAATACATTATGCGAAATCAATAAAACAAATTTACGATATTCATTTCATATCGACCAGACACAATATGAAATCTAATCTAATAACATGTGCACGTTGCATTCTTCATTGCAGGTCTGCAATAAACCGAATAGCAACAAAACTGATGGCGAGACTAAAATAAGAATAAAGATAATAACAATACCAAAAAAACAAAAGCAAAAATAACAAAAATAACTAAAACAACATTAAGAATAGCAAAAACACAAAACAAAAAACAATCCAGATCAGACTATCCAGTCGTAGCATAAAAGCCTCCATGAGATTTTCCCTTGAAAACAAAAAGCGCCTTAAAAGAATGTTTCAATATCTAAATCTCTCTAAATTCCTGATCTAATCCCCAGAGTCCTTCTCATCCTATACTATGACTCGATATATGTTATAGCCTGAATATATAAGCCTTTAAATTCTACGTACTAATCCTCTCCTTTCGTACTCTACCCTCACGATATATTTCTAAATCCTTATCTCAAAAAAAATATGAAGATTTGTACTTTAATCACAATTCCTTTGAGAGAACACATACACACACAGAAATAAAAAGTAGTAACATAATCGCAATTCTCTTAAGAAAAGGTACAAAATATCATGATCCCTCTCTTCTGTATGTATTACAATACAGATATACAGACCATTACACCATACACTAACTTTTCCAATTACAAAACTCCCACTGATTTTCCTCACCATTCAATCCCATTTTCCAATTCCCGGCTAGCCCTGCAATATAACGAACTCTAATTGAAAGAACGGAAAAAAAATGAAGATAAACAAGTAACAAACCTTTTTCCCAGCCCCATTTTTGCACGAATAATCTCACTCCTCAAACTCCGGTCAATTCGTTACCCCTTAAGATTCCAATTCCTATTCATAAACGGGGGATTTTCGACCATAAACATTCTCTGGCCGCGTGAAACGATTTCCAATAAAGTCGCGCGGAGGAAACTTTGAGACGATTTTGCTATAGGCCATATTTCGTTCCCGGGAGCACCGGCGGCAGATGAGGTAGAGGGGAGAGGGAGACCGAGAGGGCGAGAGTGAGGGAGAAGGGGACGGAGAGGGCGAGAGTGAGGGAGAAGGGGACGGAGAGGGCGAGAGTGAGGGAGAAGGGGACGGAGAGAGAGAGAGAGAGAGAGAGAGAGAGAGAGAGAGAGAGAGAGAGAGAGAGAGAGAGAGAGAGAGAGAGAGAGAGAGAGCGAGAGAGAGAGAGCGAGAGAAAAGAGAGAGAGAGAAAAGAGAGAGAGAGAGAGAGAGACAAGCATCCATAGAGAGAAGGGGAAACGACAGTCATCCAGCTCTTATTAGTTATAAACAGAAAAATAAAACCGAATGTTCTACTGGCCGTGCAAATACTTCTTATGGATATCGCTTTTCGATGCAATTTACATAGATCTGTTTCCCCACTGATATTGCAGCGGCAAGTGGAAGGATCCTAAAGCTGTGCAATATCTATCGTTCGGAGGAAGACCTGCAACAATGCTGAATGAGACATGGAGGGAGGGGCACGGGAATGGAAAATAAATAGTAATAATATAAAAATAAAAATTAAAGTAATGAAACGTCCGTAAACTGATATTCAGTGAATTAAAACGATTCATCACAGAGGATTATGAATCAAATCAGGATCTGAAAACAATCCCAGTCTGTAGCATGCGCGCAATTCATATAAATAATAAAAATGAAAACGAGTGAAGGAATGAAAACAGGATACAAGAGAGGAGCAGAGATACTGAGAGAGAGATAGAGATAGAGATAGAGATAGAGAGAGAGAATACTAAAAAAAGAGAGAAGTGAGAAAGGGAGAGACGGCTCGATGGAAAGAGGACATAAAGTATCAAGAAAGGATAAAAGAAAGACGGAGAGAGGGAAAGGGAAAAAAAAGGGAGGAATAAAGGAGGGGAGAATGGAGAGTCCTTAAGGAGTGAACGTGAAAGGTCAAAGACGACTGGAGAGCGGGCGGCGAGTGACGGACAAGACAATACGAAGAATTAAGTGGTTTAGGAAGTGTTACGTCTGATTGTGTGTGTGCGTAGGAGGGGTGTGTATGGGGGTGGAGGGTTGGGGGTGAAGGGAGGATATTAGACAACACAATCCAGATCATCATTCAAGTGGAGGGGGTCAGAGGGGGGTGAGGGGTGGCGAGGAGACGGGGGGGGGAGGAGCGAGGCGACGACGGCGTGAACGTGAAATTGAGTTTGATGAGGAGGGAAACGTGGGAAGAATTAATACATTTGTCTCCGATCTTTCTATTGGATAATTCTCTCTGCCTGTCTGTCTGAACACTATCAGACACCTTTTCCTTCCTTCCAAGTCGACGGTATCCACCCACGCGTGTCTGCATTTCTGCAACAAAATCAAGCCCGCCTGCAACAGAATGTATCACTTAGGAGGTCCCTCTTACCCGGATAAGCAGATCCGCCTCCCGCCCTCTCGCACAAAACAAATTGCATATGCTAAGCTCTTCCTCTGGCCCTCCCATTTCCAAACCTGCTGCACGCACAAAATGCAATTTCAATTACGCGCCCAGTCGGTTCACTGCGTCTGTCGGGGTTTGTAACGCTTAGGGGAGGGGGGGAGGAACCATGCATCAACCGAGACATGCCAACCCGCACCCGACACGGCGCCTGAAACACGTGTCTGGAAAGTGGGCCATTTCTGATTCAAAATCTCTGAAGTTTGGAGCACCGGCCAATCAATCAGTCTTGCTATCCTTTTACGAGAAGGAGAGCTGTATGTCTTAGAAATCATTCCTAAATATTGATAGGCATTGCACCTTTGCTTTAGCATGCATTTTCTGTATCTTCACTATTAACTATTACGTTAACAGAAAGAAACCTGCACCCAACCACCGCAAATTACGGATTTAATTAATCAATCGACTCAGCAAGATGATACTCTCATCCGAGGCTTAAAACGATCCAACGCCTTCAAGGTCAAGTGCCATTAACCATCGAGTTCGCTTTCTTAATCACCGAAGGCAGATAAATCACATGGACATTATGTAACAGTAGAGTAGAACGAGGAGGGAGAGAGCGAATAGAGGAATAGGTGATGGACGGATAAAAGAAGAGGGAAATGGGAGGAGGGAATGATGAAGAAGGGGATAAGAGTAATAATAAGAGAGAGGGAAAGAGCAAGAGTATAAAGGGAGGGAGTTAGGAGGAAGGGGAGGGGGAGAGGAAGAGGGAGGGAACGAGAAAGAGAAAGAAAGAAAGAAAGAGAGAGAGAAACAGAGAAAACCATCATAAAACCCCATGAAAGTAACCATGGCCCATTCTTTGTACCATGGGCCGCACCATCAGAGACCCAGCCGGCGCAACTGACAGCTGACGCGCTTGGACTCTCCCGAGAAAGGGCCTGGGCACCGGAGGCGGGACAGGGCGCGGCCGGGAGCTCGCTATGGGACGCGGAAGGAGCAGGGGGGATCGATAAGGCTGACAGGACTCGTGACTGCGCGAAGAAAGGCAACTGATAGATGGAGCGTTATCGGGCGTCACCCTTTGGACGAGAGGGATGATCCAGACCGACAGGTGGGAGGGGGGGGGGGACTGGAGGCAGGGGGGGGGGGGATGGGATGGAGGATGAGAGGGAGGGAATAATGCGGAAAAGGGTATCCCAACGTGACTATAAACTACCGACAATTGTAATCAAAATATAATTTTTAAAAATTATATACATATATATATATATACATTATATATATATATATATATATATATATATATATATATATATATATATATATATATATATATATACATATACATATTTGTATATATACATATATATATATATATATATATATACATATATATATATGTACATATATATATATATATATATATATATATATATATATATATATATATATATATATATATATATATATATATATATATGTATATATATATATATATATATATATATATATATAATGTATATGTATATATATATGTATATATATGTATGTATGTATGTATGTGTATGTATATATATATATATATATATATATATATATATATATATAAATATATATATACAGATCAAAAGATAAAAATCATGCATTCATATGTTTATTTTCGATGAAAACATCACACACGCGAACATAAGAACATTCATACAGAAACACTCACATACACAAAACTATATAACCGTGAAAGGCCAGAACGTACATGCTACACGACTACAGCGCCACTGAATCTCGTACC
>BOPN01000143.1:297361-299861 GCA_017312705.2 Penaeus japonicus
CCAAGACAGCAAGCAAAAACACTAACAAGTCCCCTCAACCCTTCCGCCGCACACCCAACGAAATCACACACATACACACACACACACACACACACACACACACACACACACACACACACACACACACACACACACACACTCCCGCGCTCGGAACCAGTGCACGTCTGCATTCACAAGTCTAATCACGCCTCCCAATTACTGATAGACGACTTAATCGAGAGGTGAACGAGGACCAGCTTCGATTAATCCAATGATGATAAACGACGCCATTGCCCCGTACCGCTGTATTCTTCATCCCCAGTAAGTAACCTCTTGTTATCATGAGGTCTTCGGCATGAACTAGGGAGAGCGCCGAGCCATTCGCTCCTCAGCGTGTGAATATCATTAGGGTAATTATGCCGGAGATAATTACGCCGACGCTGATATTTACATCATCAGCGCCTGGTGTAATCGCCATTACCGCCCCCTCCCCCAACTAACCCCCTACCCCCCTCGCCGGCGATGAGACGCTATCTTCCTTAATTATCCTCCAAAGTCGTTAATCATCCTAGAAATTCAAAATCAACCTTATCTAGGAATCTAACTAAAATATAATCCCCGTTAATTTCCTCACAGATAGTATATATACATATATCTATAAAGTTTTTGACCTCCGACCTTCCTGCTGGCGGCTCTGAAGGCGAGAGACTCAGCACATCTTTCTTCGCTTGCGACAAGGGCTATAACTCACCGCCTGCTAGCGCCGCCGCCATGCGAGACACACAAACAAACACGTCTGCAACAGGAGTCATTTACTCCACTCCAGTGCGTTACAGCTAGTCGTGTCCTAGCCGTTGACCATGTAATGCTACACATGATATACACTGCACTCTATTTAACATGCAACATACTATTCTAAAACAACAATGCTTGTATGAACCGCGCTAATATCGGTACCCCAGTACAGCGAGTGCATGCAACAAATCATGCACGGCGTCGACACCAGATGCAGGAAAGCTCTCTCGTAAAGGTTTGTCTTGCATGCGTTTGGCCTTTTCCTTTCGGCTTCTTGATATTTCTTAGGCAACAGACCTTTAGGAAATTTTTTCTATTCAATTTTTCTCTTTTTCTCCTCCTCCTCCTTCTTCTCTTTTTCTTCTTTCTTTTCTTCTCCTTTTCCTCTTGGTTCTCTCTCTGCTCCTCCCCCGTCATGCTCCTTTTCCATCTCCCGTCCCCTCTCCTTCTTTAGACAAGGACTGCCGACATTTTGGGATTCTGCATCGCCTCTCAATTCATCTCCCAGGACACTAGGATCTGAGACTGCATTTCGGTCGCATCATAAATTCGAGAAATAACACAAACACATTTGTTTTTTCTTTATGGCGTCACCGCCACCGTGTTATGAATCGACAATACACAAATACTATTGCGCGAAGCTAATAATTCAACAATAACAACGAGAATAATGGTGGTTGTAACAGAAATAATAATAACGATTATCATTGATATTATCATCATCATTAAGAGAGGAAACAAAATAGAATTCGAAGACCCGCTCCACCCAGCACCGCCTTCCTCGCAGCCCCGAAGAGTAGTCGCCTCCGCCTCAAAACACGTCCGCAGTCCAACCAATTTCCGAATACCTCCAGACCCAAGACTCTCGGCCCTGGAAAGACTTAATAAAGCTCTCGCCAGAAATCTCTTTTCTAAGCTTTCGAAAAAACCTTCTAGAGAGTTTTTTAAACATACCCCGAGGAGGAAAAGAAGAAGAAAAAGTTGCCGAGTATAGATTTCATTTCCGCCATTAAAGAAGTAATGAAAGGGAAATTACTTCAGGAACCATCCGCCACTTGGCAACTGCTATTAGGAAATTATGAAAGACTGGTGGGCTGGAAGCAGACTGCTTGTTACGTTAATTGGAATACCAAGTAAGAGCAATCCGGTTAATATGCGCAGTCGTGTATCAAACAAGCTATACGCTCTTGAAGAATATAAAATCAGGAAGAAATTCCCTTCTAATACACGTCAATACACCAGAGGCTCAAGGAAATAACCCACGATATTCGCTGTCGACTTGCCAAGGATAAGCGTCGAGGAGGTCGACTCGACGCCTGACATTCAGGTCGTGTGTGATCGACACGTTTCGGTTCCTAAAATATCGCGGACATTCCGAGCGCAATATACAGGGGGGGGTTGGAATCTGCACAAAGAACTGTTTAAAAAATGTTTGCCTTTTTTCTTTTATTTTAGAATCCGGAAATTGCTCGTCCACATACAGTCATGAAGAGTCAAACAACGCACACAAAAAAGAGATAAAAGGTGAAAAATTTTAAACAAGCACAAAAATACAGGAATAAAAAAGAGACGGGGTATGTAGAGCTGGGAGGGGAGGGAGGGAAGGAGGGAGGGAGGGAGGGGGGAGAGGAGAGAGAGAGACAGAGAGAGAGAGAGAGAGAGAGAGAGAGAGAGAGAGAGAGAGAGAGAGAGAGAGAGAGAGCGACAGAGGGGGAGAGAAAGAGAA
>BOPN01000143.1:319861-327361 GCA_017312705.2 Penaeus japonicus
ACGGAGGTGAGTTCCGCCAGGGAGATACCGAAACCAAGAAGATAACACAGAGGGGGAGAAAAAAAAACAGTACCGCAGGGTGTTGTCAGCCATTTCTCTGAGATTTCGAATTAAAGGGAAAGAACTGGGTAGCATGAGTGTAGTCTTTGAGAGAGAGAGAGAGAGAGAGAGAGAGAGAGAGAGAGAGAGAGAGAGAGAGAGAGAGAGAGAGAGAGAGAGAGAGAGAGAGAGAGAGAGAGAGAAAGAGGGGGCAAAGGAGGAGTAGATACAGGACAGGAGAGAAAGAGAGGAAGGGGGGGAGGGATGGAGGAAGGAGGGAAGGAGGGGGAAGGAAGGAAGGAGGAGAGGTAGAGAGGTAGAGAGAGGGAGAGAGAGAGAGAGGTAGAGAGGGGGAGAGAGGGAAGGAAGGAGGGAGGGAGGGGGAGAGAGAGAGAGAGAGAGAGAGAGAGAGAGAGAGAGAGAGAGAGAGAGAAAGACAGATAGAGAGATAGATAGATAGATAGAGAGAGAGAGAGAGAAAGAGAGAGAGAGAGAGAGAGAGAGAGAGAGAGAGAGAGAGAGAGAGAGAGAGAGAGAGAGAGAGAGAGAGAGAGAGAGAGAGAGGGAGGGAGAGAGAGAGGGAGAGAGGGAGAGAGAGAGAGAGAGAGAGAGAGAGAGAGAGAGAGAGAGAGAGAGAGAGAGAGAGAGAGAGAGAGAGAGAGAGAGAAGAGAGAGGTTAGCCTGCGCATCGATCAGGCAAGGCAGCCAACTACGGTGAGAGTGAGGGGGGGGGGGGGGGAAGAAGAGGGTTGAATGCAGTGCATGACCCGTGCTTGCTTGCTGAGCGAGGAAAATCTATTCAGTGTAGACTGGGATTGTGCATGGCAGAAACTGCGAACGCCCAGAGCAAACTGAACACACAATGCACACATCATAGCAAAATTCACGTGTTTGACAGCGTATAAAAAATACAATAAAATATTTAAAAAAAAAACACAGAAATCATATATATCTTTTTACATAACGTTAGACTCAATTAACTACAATAAAACTGAATAAATTGGGCGTGGCACCGATTAGAAGAAAAAAAACAACCATCGTAAGTCATGCGATAAAACGCCAAAAAGCTAATCAGGACGAACTGCGTTGCGTCCGCCATTTTCCCCGGCCCGCTGTGTAAAACATTTTAATTTCGGTCAGAGCAATGATCTAAATAAAAACAAAATAGAAGACTACTACTAAAAATAATCATAATTAATATTATCAATAATGCTAACAAGGAAAATATTAAATAATTATAATAATAATAATAATAATAATAAATAATTTATATATGATTTAAACAAATATAATAATAATGGTAATAATACTAACAATAACTAGTAATCATAACAATAAAAATAACAGTGTCAATAAGCGCAACAACAACAAAAACAACAGCAATATCAAATGAAACGAAATTAAATTCTAAAAAATCATTAACGTCGCCTAAGACTATGTGATTCGCATGCTATGCTTGACGGCTTCCAATCTACCCCAAAATGCCCTTGGTCATTCACCCTAGAACTCTGTTAGTATAAAAAAAAAAAAAAAAAAAAAAAAAAAAAAAAAAAAAAAAAAAAAAAAAAAAAAAAAAAAAAAAAAAAAAAAAAAAAAACACAAAAAAACATAAAAGCAAAATAAAAAACATGCAAAAAAACATTAAACACGGTCTTCAGAACAAACTTTCGCAAAAAAGCTTCGATCGAGCCGACCCTCACTATGAAATCCACGATGAATGAATTCGAAAAGAAAAGAAAAATGATACGCAAATAACACAACAAAAATGTATGAATAAATGAAAACAAAACAGACAAAGCTCAAATAAAAAGTCTGGAATTCAGTGCCACTTCTACACATTTTTCAAACTCCCTTTTCCTCCAACCAGATGCGTGCATACATACATACATACATACACAAATAGACAGATGAACACACATACACAAACAAACAAACAAACACACACACATCTATATATACTCAGACACACACTCACACACATACTTAACACACATTTAAACCCATTAACAGTTCCTCATGCCAAAATAAAAGCCCCTTGCCTCCCCCCTTCCATACTCCCTTACCCCCCCTCCTCCATTCTGGACACCCGAAGAAACCCACAAGACACCTGGACACCCCGAAGGCTACATCGGTGTCCACATTCTGCCGGGACGCTTCTGACCACGCCCTCGGTTCGCGGGCTGGTGGGCGGGCGGGTGGATTGACGTGCGGGTGGGCGTGGGCGAGGCGGTTTAAAGGAGAGCTGGGCGGGAGAGAGGAGAGGAGAGGAGAGGGGGATGGTGGAGGGGGGAACGAGCTGTGGGGAGGGAAAGGGAGAAGGGGTGGAGGGGAGGGGGTGTTGAAGAGAGAGGAGGAGAGGGGGATAGGGGGAGAGGTGGAGAGGGGTGGAAGGGCGGGGGGATTTGAAGAGAGAGGGGGGGAGGGGGAAGAGTGGAGAGGGGAGGAAGGAGCCGAGTTGGGGAGTACCAGACTGACCGCTAATAACTGCCAAGCGATCGTAAAACATATCCACAAAGAGACAACAGTAACAAAATCCTTGTAAGAAACAGTCGGCGGAATTTCTTTTTCTTTCAAATAATAATAACGGCCTTAGACTTTCTTAAGATCCCGCCCTGTGTTCAGAAGATAATACTCGGACGACGGGAGATTACAGTAAAACCATATTTTCGAAAAATTACAAAAACTACACCCCACACGAGAATCAACTGTATACAAAACCGCTATCTACCTCCTTACGCATGCACTCGGAGCGGGTCTTGAAGCATTGAAGTAATAGCTTAGTATTTTTGGTTTTGATTCGGTTTATCATATTTGATTAGCCGCTCGATTTGACTTTAGAACACTGCATTTACATAATAATGTCATCTATAACACACACGCATACGCACATGCACACACACGTGTGTGTGTGTGTGTGTGTGTGTGCATATGTGTGTGTATGTGTATATATATATATGTGTGTATGTGTGTGTGTGTGTATTGTTAGGTGCTTAAGAGGTCAAGAGGTCAAAAAGCTTATTTCAGGGAGCGAAAGAGGTTAATAAAGGCGTGTACCGAGTGGTTGGCAAAGGAGACGCTGGCTGTGGAGGGTGAGTTGGACACGAGATTAGTTATGGAGGCAGAGGTGGTTGCTGGAGACACTATTTTGGGTGTTGAGGCATGGGGTTGCGGATAACCAGACAACGAGGAAGGGTTTATGGTATATAGGAGTCGGGAATGTTCTGTTATTTCGGGAAATGTTGTTAAATATTTACAAGGGGGAGGAAAGGGAAGTTTTATATATATATATATATGTTTTTTTTCTTCTTCTTTTTAGTGGTAGCATGACTAGATATAACATAGTGGTCCCCTTTCGCTTGGCAATTAGTCAATCCCATAGTTATTTCAAGGACGTCTATGTAGTGCGTCATGGTTGCTCTTAATCAATTAACCAACATAAGCGAAAGATCATAAAAATAAATGGATTGCTAAATAAGAGAAATTGCGGAGGGAAAGAGAGATGGAGGGAGAGGGGGAGTTATCAGGAGGGAGGGAGGGAGAGAGAGAATGCAAACATCAAAACATTTCAACTTAAAAATGATTTAGTTTTGATACAGATTTTTATACAAGTGAAGATGCTTGCAATGATGATAGCAATGATAGCAACGATGACACAAGGTAAGTCATGATTCTCGCTTTACTTTGCAAAATATCATGCAAAAGAAATCACACGCATTCAAGCACGCTCGGACAGAATATAAATTGAGTTCTTAAAAGACAAAACTTTACCAGTAAGGAATGACCAAAAATACAGAAATCAAAACTACTTCAATACAACGAAAGTAGACATGTGAAGCAACATCATCATCAATAGTGACAATAATACCAAAAAGAAGAATAGTTGCGAGTCAAGACGATGACACAACATCAACCTCACCAAAGACAACAAAAACAACAACAGAATGGGCTCCTCATGACCGTCGATTATTAATCACCCGAGAAGGCCAGATCACGTGACCTGCATGACGCGGCGGATTCCTCGTGTCGTCCGCCCGTCAGCGCTTGGGCGTGACGACTGCCTGGTGATACCCTCCCCCCCCTCAGTTAGATGCCCCACGATGCCCCCTCCCCCCTCACTTCGTCCTCTTTCCTTATCCATATCTACTCCATTCATTTTTGGCACTTTCTCCCTTGCCTCCCTCCCCCTCTCCCTCTCCCTCTCTCTCTCTCAAGTCTCTTTCTTTCTTTCTCTCTTTCTTTTTTAATATTTCAGTGTTCTTTTTTCCCGTCCTCATGCACGTGCTATCGAACCTACTTGTTTGTCGGCCATAGGTATTTATTCCATCAATTTGAGCTTCAGGGTTTTCTTAATAAAAAATACTCATTTGTTTACTTGGCTTACGGTATTGGTATCACGGCGCCGCCTTTCACAACTCGAAAAATGTTGCGCAAATGTTGACCTCATCTAAAGGACTCACATGATCCCAAAGCTCTAGCAATACTATATTTCGGGAGAGGAAAAAAAATCCGCAGGATATGAAAAGATTCCTAAGTCAAGCCAGCAAGGGACGTCCTACGCCCCATTTCCCACACCCGCGCGAGACAATGCGACAATGAATATTTGATCTGCATAATAAAAGTCCCTCCCGCGACTAAGTTATTACCTCAAAGTTATCGTTGTCATTCGCGAAATATCTGACTTTTTTTTCTTCTCTCGAGGCCGAGTGAAAGCCGAAACCGAAAGACAAGGACGTTCTGAGTATGCATATGAGTGGTCGAGGCTTGTCAGATGTTACCTGATTTGGGCTCGCTCGTATAAGCACTTGACAGGATATACCAAATGAATTGCCAAAAAGGTTTAGAAAATGCGTTCTCTTTTCTTTACGTTTCGATAAACGGATATAAATACCGGTAAGTGGCCACTGCACATCAGCACCAGTCTTCAGCTTGACCTTTCTGAATATGTATGTAAAATATATGGTATGCAAATGCATATCTATATAAATCTACTGTATCTACCTTTAACACACACACACACACACTCCATACATACGATCAAAGCCAAACCCCCTTTATGCAGAACCAACAACCCAAGCTTTTATGTTTTCAACCTCATTACTCTACCGTAAACATCCAGGTCCGCACATGCTTTCCTCACCACCCGGGGAGCCGTTTTACATAATTCCCCATAACACGCACCTCCTTCCCCTTCACATCTCCCAGTGTTGAACCACGAACACGCACTCTAGACACGTATATATTTCATTCTTTTTTCCAAGGATAGATTACCACTTTAGTGCACCTTTGAGCTTCATCTAATCGCTTATGTTGATTCGCTGTGCGTGTATGGCGGGCATTTTGTAATCCATTGATACGAAAAATGTGTATTTACGATGTGCATAACAAGAATAGACGCCAGGTAAATCCCCCAATCGGACGAGCATAGGCCTACCTGTCATCATCGCCAATATTTGGAGCGAGAAAAAAATGTATATCAACCATACCCATCCCCTTGACTTGTTAATACATAAGGAAATGAAAAGGTAAATCTACTGCTCTTGATGGGAGGTGAAGCGTTACCATTCCTCCTCCTCCCCCATCCCCATCTCCACCACCACCACCACCATCATCATCACTAGAGTGAGAGATAGATAGATAGGTAGATAGATAGATAGAGAGAGATTTAGGGGTTGGAGAAGGCCAAATATCTTTGGCCTATGTTCCCCCTCTATGAAGTACGAGCTCTGCCCGGTGTCCATCCACCCGAGGCATCACTATTCTCACCGAGTGAGCCCTTGCACTCATTCCCCCTCCGGTCAACATCTGCAAATTATTTGTTATTCAAGACATTTCGTGTTAACACGGTCCGTCGTACGGTTCCCGCATAGCCGATTTCGAGGCGCCTTTCAAAACGACACAGTTTCGCTCGCGAGTCATCGCCGCTCGACCGTGGGCGTCTATACCAAGCGCATCCGTGAATTGATTAAGCCGCTTGGCAAGCGGGAACGATTCGATCGAATGGCCATCGCAGTTTCCAGTTCAATCTGCAAACACGGGAGGCGGAGGCCGTCCACGCAGATGAACTCAAAAGTGATTCGCTTCCCCTCACCCCCCCCCCTCCCCGTCTGTTACTCCTCCCCTAAAATACACATCGAATCTGAAGCACCGAAAGCAGCTCGGATTAGCCAAGCGGCGTTTGACTGCGCGCCGTGTAAATATTCCGGATCGTCGAGGGGCTTCCGCGGCGCACGACCCCCGCACCCGACAGGAAACGACCGCTTTCCGATGACGGCCGTAAATCGTGCTTTACAGTTGCTAATTAGAACGGGGATTTCCTGCAACGGCAATCGATGATTCGCCTCTTGTTTCTTACTCTCGAGATGCTGGTGGAAGCGGCGGTCTGTGACACCGAGTTGAGCTCGAGTGACGTAACGAAGAGAAGGAGTGAGACCGAAGGAGCAGTGCGTTTTTTTTTAGCATTTCGACAATTTGTTTTCTTATATATATATATGAATATATATATATATAAAACACCCGACTAGAATCAGGAACTAGAAACTCTGAAGGATCTGAAGGATATTGCGGCATCAGAAAGAAAAAGAAGGAAAAAATGGAGGCCGTAATCAAATAAAAAGGCAAGCACACCGACCTCCCAAGTCTGCGGTCCGAGATGATGACGGTACGCTAATTGGCGATCGAGAAGCCGAGATGGACTTTTTAGACGAAAAAAGACCGCAGCGGACCTTGCGCTGTCCCTTCCTCTCCGCCCCATCCTCCCAGCGACAATTACCGACCGACGAAGATCTCAGACGAGCGCTGCTAACACGACCGTCCCAAGGACAAGACCAGGGAGAGGAATAGGAATTTTATACAGACGTCGATAATAATGATGCTAATGAATAATAATGACACTAGCGGAGGTGGCGGCCGCAACGTGATGCTGGCCGGTTTTTGCCCTCGCATAGATTATTATTCAGCATTCAAGTAATATATGCGCGAGGTCTCACGTCGGCTCTCCGATCTCCTTCCACTAACCTAAAGGCAGCCACTCTTTCCACGGCGAAAACAAATAAAACGTGACACCAAAAGATTTCACTTTAATTTTCCGCGGCGGGGAAAGATTTTCGTCTTTGTCAGAACGACTTAGACGCTATCACGTTTCGCCACGAGTGACGAAAAGAGACCCAAAGCAATTTTCTTAATTACCAGCAATCCATTCTACATTCCTCCTCCTCCTCCTCCCACCCCCTCCCCCAATCCATGTTCACATCACTTACAAATAATGATCTGGCAAGGCTCTTCACATATTGTTTATGATAATCGCCATTGCTTGCCGACCTTCCACGTGATTTCTCGCGTAGTGAAACACAACCATGGCATCCAATCAGTGGGATGAGACGAACCCACAAAGGCCAGCGTGAAATCATCACTCAAGAATCACCTGCTTACGAACCTGAATAAATCTTCACAAATGCTGAGGTA
>BOPN01000143.1:332361-339861 GCA_017312705.2 Penaeus japonicus
GCGGGTGGGGGGAGGGGTGGGGGGAAGGGTCATCTAGGGGTTACTAGGGGGGGAAAGAGAACAAATAATAAAAGAAAACAAATATAGTTAGAATATAACGAACAAACGAGAGACAAATGACAATTAGACATTGCAGCGGTAAACAAAATCCCACAATTAGAAACACTGTAAAGACCCATTCGCAGCTTAAAGTCTCCCCCGATAATTACTGTCATCAATATACGCCGCTGCCGGTACGTTCTATCTAATAAATGCAAAATACCGTTTATGCAAATTACCACATCATAATTCTACCCATGAAGCCTAGATAAAGTGCAAATTACTATTCCCTGCGTAATGTACTCCTCATGCAGTACAATATTCCGTGCGCAAAATATCCACCCTCTCGCTAATGAAATATGTAAACAAAATGTTGCTAGTAATGCGTTCATCGCCATCATAATTTTTATAATCGTAATATCAATGATCATTAACATTACTATCATAACAACGACATAGCTTTTCTTATTGTCAGCGCCATAATGATAAAATCGAACAGTGCACATTCCCACTGCTCTATCACTGCCTACCTGGTACAAAAACAGCCCTTGATCGCATAGCGCGTCGCCACTTACCTGAAAGAGAAAAAAAAAACATTTAAAACTTATAATATACTGAGAACAGATATATAAAATGATAAATGTACTTACAGGCACACACTCATACATGGATACACGTATAAAAATACCTTTCCCAAGCAAAAAATATCACGCACAAACCCACCGGCACACGCACGCACGCACGCACGCACACACACACACACACACACACACACACACACACACACACACACACGTATACAGGCGCGAGCAAGCCTTCGTACGGCGAAAAGTCAATCCATAATACAGTGGAAAAATGGTCCCTGCGATACACAGTCCGGAATCAATCACTCGCAGCAGATCGGCCGGACGAGTGGACTTGCCAATTCAATCACGTAAACCGCGATAAAAAGCTGTATCGACGCGGGACCGCCTTTTAAACGGCTCATGGTCTCCCGTCAAAGCCGAGCGTCTGAAATTGATATTAATGGAACTTTTATAAGGCATGCACTCAATATGCATACATACATACATTCACGCTCCCACACACACAGCCACATGAACGCAAAAGAAAAAAAGAATGGATGGAGGGAGAGGGAGAACGAGAAGAGGGAGGAGAGGCAGTGGGAAGGGCGAAAGGGAGGGAGGGAGGGAAGGGCGAAAGGGAGGGAGGGAAGGAGGGAGGGAGAGAGGAAGGGAGGGAAAGGATGGAAGAAAAGAGGGAGGGAGGTAGAGAAGGGGAGAAGGAGAGAAAGTGAGATGGAGAGAGGGAGATAGATAGATAGAGAGAGAGAGGGAGAGAAAAACGCTATCCTTCGCAACGGCTTGAAAGGAGCGCGGAGAGACAGGGTTGCAAAACTACCAGTCGGATCTTTTAAGACGATCAGCACGGAACAATGAGATCGAATTCCTCTCCTTCCCTCTAACCTCCTCGACAGACGACAAGGAAATCACTACACCGCTACCATTACACTGGCCCGTTTCCTTTTTTCCATTTTCATTTTCCTTTTTTTTTACTTTCTCTAAAGCTGTCACTCACTGCCTCTGCATTGATGGCGTCTCTCGTTAGCTTGCATCTTAGCTTAGTTTTTCATCTTCGTGATTGTTCCTCTCAAATCCTGCGGGGTTCAGCCCCCACACCCCCTCTTACTCTCCTCGCCACTATTCGCTTTCCCACCTCTTCACTTCTCCCTTCCCCTGCCCACTCACTCCTCCATCTACTCTTTCTCCTCATTCTCCCCTTCCCCCTCCTTCCTTCTTCCACTCTCTCCCTCCCACCTTTAACCTCTTCCTTTCCCCTACCTAAACCCTTTCGCTCTCCCCCTCCCTTCTACCACTAAATCTCCTTCCCTCTCCCTTACTCTCTTCCCTACTACTCGCTTTCCCACCCCTTTCCCTCTCCCCTTTCCTGCCCACTCCACCATCCATCTACCTGTTCCCCACAATCTCTTCCTCCCCCTCCTTTTTTCCCCCAACTTTAACCTCCCCTTCCCATCTTCAACTTCTTCCTTCACCTAAACACCTTCCTTCTCCCCCTCCCTTCTCGAATCTTATCCCCTTCCTTTTTCCCTCTCCCTTCCCCCTCTCCCCTCTCCCTTCTCCAGCCTTACCCCACTCCCCCCCATCCCTACGCCCTCATCCGTTTTGTAGGATAAAGAAACTCTTGCACAAAGACTGAGCTTCTCCTCTTGACAAGATGGTTCCGGGATGTTGCCTTCTATTTTCATATCTTAATGGGGCCTGGGATGGGGAGGAGAGGGGGACAGGAGACATTAAAGGGGGGAAGAGGGAGGGAGGGAAGTAACGGGCGGAGGAGGGGGAGGGGACAGGAGTAGAGAGCGAGAGCAGGTATAGCAATGGAGGGGGGAGGGGGAGGGGAAGAGAGAGAGAGAGAGAGAGAGAGAGAGAGAGAGAGAGAGAGAGAGAGAGAGAGAGAGAGAGAGAGAGAGAGAGAGAGAGAGAAAATGAAAAGCAAGCCATACGCAACCAGACTCCGTGCCGATAAAAGACGAATCCAATCAGGCCGTGTGATTCCCTCCCTCCTTCCCCCACGGCCTGGCTTTCTTTCAGAAGGATCGCCGACTAATTCCGCCTTCCAGAGAGTGCCAATATAGTGCCACGGCGTTCTTGAAGCAGAAATGAAACGGGGCTCGATCTCTTTTAACAACGCTCGGAAAATCAATGAGAAATCTATTTTTCTTTTAGCTTATCGATCTGTGTGTGTGTGGAGGGGGGGATGCGAGCGCGCGTGTGAAATGAAATACTAACAACTGACAACAAAATACTAAAGAAATCTTAAATGATAACGATAGCCTGTGAGAGCCTGCGTGTCAGCCAATCAGATAGCACAACGACAGAAGCTCCACAAGGGCTTCCCGGAAGGCGTCCGCCCCGAGTAGGAAACCAAGCCCCACCACACGCGAAGTCAAGCATGAGATAAGGTAGCCCCCGCTGACACTCGACCCCGTCCTTCGACCCGCAAATAAGGTCAAGGTCAGAGGCAAAACGGCGTCCGCTCGGCCGCCATAGAACAAACACAGCCTCTGGTAGCAGCGCGCTCCGTCACTCAACTTTAATCTCGATTTCATCTCGCTCGTTCTTGCCTTCTTCGCTCTCGCTGCCTCGCGCTCATCATCTCCCCGGAGCGCTGTTTTACGCGCCCGAGGACGGTCCATGATTCTCAAAATCTAATCATGTCGGGCCAGCGCGGAATCAACTTAAGGCTGACAGGCATGGAGCTCGTCAAGGGGGGGGGGGGGTTGCACACACGCTGTGCCTCGAGCGGATGCGTTTACACACTATAAAACCCGTCCGTGGGGGTTGTAATACAAATTCGCGAATTCTCTCTCTATGTATATATAAAACTCATGGAAACAGTGACTCTAGAAAAAAATCATGGCAGTCATGATTTCGTGTGGGTCGAGTGAAAGGCAAATTATTTCTTTTCGCATATTCCTCTCCAGTGTGGTCGTTGTACAATCGCTACTGCCGCTCATCCATCACTCTGCCTTCTATCGTAATGCTGTTAAGGGCTATTACGTCACGCCGTCACGCAGCGGTTTGACGCAGACTGAACTAAATGTTGGCTAAGCGCTGAAAAAAAGGAATTTACATATGATTTCTAACAAAAAGAAAAAATACAGTACATAACTAGATAAATAATATATATGCATGTAACTGAAACTGAATATTAAAAAAAAAGAAATATAGATATCGAATTACATCGCTTTTGCAAATCAAGTAATACATTCCCTCAGCTGACATCACAAATATACAGTCACTCGTAAACTCGTTTCGAAAGCCAGATACCGAAAACATTAGTTTACTGTCTATACAAACGTGAAGCAAACAAAGAGTAAACAATAAAAAAACATCCATCAAAAATTAAAAAACAAATACACAAAGAAACAAATGTAAATAAAAAACAGGATCAGAAGTCGATAAAAAAAAAAACATCCAACTCGCCATGGCATTCCTCAAATTCGCCCTTAACGATTCCCACTCCACTATCCAGAATAACGAATGGTCTCTCCCGCCTGTGTTTTACGACCTGATGGTTTTGTAGATGGTATCGACGCTGAATGGTACCTGGGCGATGGTATCAAGATAACGAGGAGGCGTGAGGTAAGGTGTGAGGGAGGGAGGAGAGAGAGAGAAAGGGAGGGGGTGTTGGGGGAGAGACGGGGGACACAGGGAGAGGAGAGAAGAGAGAGAAGGCTTGAGAGTGAAGAGAAGAGAAGAGGGATAGAGATGGACGTTGTAGCAAGTAAGACAAACATAATCATACTTTCAGCAACCCGGGGGAGGAACAGCGGCCGTTCGCCGCCGATCATTCATTATCCGAAAGGCGTTCGTGCGCGGGTGATCAGCGGCCATCAACAAAAGGGAGGGAGAAGGAAGGAGGAGTCTATGGACGGAGGCACGAGGAAGGGTGAGGAGAGGGAGGGAAGAAAAGAAATACATAGAATAAGTAGAAGAAAAGGAGGGAGGGAGAGGGAGAGCAGCCTACACGCTCCTCCATCACCTCACGCAAAGCGCTCATTTGCGATTAGCCATCGCAGACAGCTAAGGTCAAACTTAACCAAGTAATCTTGCTGAAGACAATATAAAAAAGTAATAAACACTTCGTGAAAGTTGAAATTACATGAATCTCAGGCGCAAGTTTTCAACCACCATATTACCTTGCGCAATTTTTATACTGCCTCATCAGTGTCATTAGGATTTTATAAAAGCCAAACCAAATAGCCTAAAATATCAAAATAAAAATAAACCGGATGATAATGATGACTTTGAAACCCATAACAAAATAAATGATCCAATAAATAAGAAAGAATACAAAGCCCTAATCCCGAGATTTATTCAAATAATTCCAAATGTCTACTGGACGTGTCTTCTGTAATCGCCAAGTACAAACACGTGATATCCCCCCCCCTCCACTCACCATATCCACTTCCCTTACTGCCATGTCAGAACGTTAATTAAACACGCCTAAACGACATCATAATCCTCCCCCTCTCTCCTTCCCCCCTTCCCTCTCCGTCCATTTACCTCCCTCCCTCCCTCTCTCACTTCGCCCTCCCCTCCCGCTCTCCCTCCCCCGAATTCCGTCGCAATAACATGGCATAACGAGCGACCACAATCCTCCATAATCGACATGCGAAGAGCAAACACGAGATACAAGGAAACAAACAAACGAACAAGTACAAGAGCGGCGGTTGCGAAGAGCCCCTTTGTCGTAAACAATGTACCTTAAGAGGCCGATCCGGGAAACCAATAGGGTGGGCCAATATATGCAAATGAGGAGGTCACGTGCAACACTTCTGTCACTCTTACTCTCCCTTATCTCAATTTCTTCATCAATTCTTCTCTCTCTCTCTCTCTCTCTCTCTCTCTCTCTCTCTCTCTCTCAAAATATTGTAAAATTAACATCATGGAAATTATACTGATGTTAACAATGGCATTGTGATACCACCCATGACGATTTGCGCATTTCATTCATACATATCATCAACATATGAATAATAATATCAGTATTGATATTCAGATTCCGACAATATAAATCGTGCTATACGCGAACCAAAAACTCATTTTCCATTTTACAGCCATTTTTCTTACTCCCTCGCTTTTCCTATCTCATTGTCTATTCTTCATCAGCTCCCTCATCTAATACCTCTTCTCTCCACGAAGAAGAGGATGGCGAAGAAGACGAAGGCGAAGAAGTAGAAGACGAAGAATAAAAAGACGAATAAGAAGAACGCGATGACGAAAAAGACGGAAAACTAAGATGACGAAGAAGAAGAAGACAAAGAAGACGAAGAAAAAGAGGAAAAAGACCAATAATAAGAAGACGAAGACGACAACGACAAAGACTAGGAAGATGATGGCGAAGAAGACAATGACGAAGAAGACGAAGACGAAGCCAAAGACAAAGACGAAGACTAAAATATTGTAGATTTTAGGATGTCCTCAACCCGAACCTCATCTCCTTAATTCTATTTTTCATGCTTCCGCCACGCGATTTACCAAGTATAAAAAGTCATATGAGTGGATAATAATAAATGTATGCTACAACTTCATTTCTATTTAGATGGATAATTCCCGCGGGCCGAATTCCAATTACGATATGCAAATATTACTTCATCCCTTTCATTATATCATTAGATTTCAATAATCCGTTTGTTTCCATCTCTCACTGATTGCCATGTTCATCCAGAATTTGCATATATCGGGAAATGTTCCAATGCATCATCACTTTCGTTCGGTAAGTGAAGAAGTTAAAATTTAAAAATTAAAATTTAAAAAATCCTTTTCGGGCGCGGGTCAGCAGGAGAGACGGCATCACCCAAGTCCAAAAAGAGCGAAAATCCCCCGCCGTAAAATGGGAGCAGCGTCGTTGCTGGCGCCGCCGAGTGGTCCCCGAGCATAATAAAGCAGCCAGTTAAGCACCCGGGCCCAAGCCGCCAGCAGAGCCATCCTCTGTTAAACAAGGTCAAATGGACACCTTTATGACTTTCCTGCATGGGGGACTCACGCTCGACTGCATGGCGATCCGTCTTCCTGGGGCAAAACACGACCTGATCACACCACGACTTCCAAGAAGGAGTCCTCGACACGTTATACATGCATGTGGTTACCCTCGGCCTTTCACACCAACGACGTGTCAATGTGGGACATAAAGGCACGGCGCTCTGTTCCCTCCCGTAAGTAGGTCAACGATATCTATCTTATTTTCGTGCTTTAAAATGGCTATGTGAATGCACTGTTGTGTCGTCTGTCGGCTCATCGATCATTGCGGATGTAGATTTATGCTTAGCATGAATTTGCTTTGAATTGCAAACCGGAAAAAATATCTAGAAACGAAATCTCAATGACGGGGCGAGGGCGCTCCAGTTCTTTGTATTGGTGAATGATTTCAAGATCTCGTCTTCGCTGCCCTGACACCATCTGTTTCTTTATCCTTGTGTCTATCTGCAACTCTCTCTCTCCGTCTTTGTCTTTGTCTGTCCGTCTCTAGTCCTTATCCTTAGATCTTTAAATTAATGTTCTAGTCTTAATGTGGAAAATGGCGGATAAAAATAATAATAATTACATTATAATGATATCTATGGTGATAACAACAACAGCAATAATATCAATATAGAAACTAAAATAATAATAATAAGTGGAAGAATAGGTTGCCGAAGAGAAGAAAACAGGAAGAAAGAGGAGATGAGGAAGCTTTCTTCATTATCGACACAACTTTCGCATGTTTTTTTTCTTTTCTGTTCTTTTCAAAAAACCTCTTTGTCTATTAATTCCTTTAATTTTCTTTTTCTTTTTCGTTTCTCTTTCCTGTTCTTTTATTATTTTTTTGTTCTGCTTCGACATACCATCTGCCATTTTCCTGTAAAGCATATTCTCGTATACCGCACTTCTTGTTTAC
>BOPN01000143.1:347361-349861 GCA_017312705.2 Penaeus japonicus
ATACTACTATGATGCTATATGTAACATTGTCATTATTAAGAAAAACAATCTCACAGGAATTTCAACGTCACAATAATTAATATATTCTATAATTTCTTGTAAATAACCCCTTCTTAGTATATCACGAAAAAACGTAAACTCCTATTCACCCCTTCCCCTTCTTCCCCCTCCTCCCCCACCCCTTCAACTTCTTCCCCCTCCTCCCCACCCTTTCACCTTTTCCCCCTCCTCCCTAGCCCTACCCTTCCCCTTCCCTCCTCCACACCCCTCTTCTCCAGCCTGCCCTCCAGCAGCCTTCCAGGAAACAATAAACTCGCAAGAGAAAGATGCATAGCGGAGAGGAGGGGAGGGGGCAGGGTGAGGAGGGGGAAGAAGGGGAGGGGGGGCGGAAGAAAACAATGCCTACACCAGTTCCCCGCCTGCAACATCCGGGCATAAAGGACTGCTGCATCGACGGCCGACCGAGAGACCCCCGAACTCACGGAAGCAGCTGAGTGCAGCGAGTTTCTCCCATTAGCATAATAACGGCAAAATAGACGGAAAGTTGACGGTGTGAGCACATAACCCCGCTGTACCCCTCCTCCTCCTCCTCCTCCATCACTTCCTCCTATCCCCCTCCCTCCCCTTCCATCACCACCTTACCTGCCTCTACCCCCACCCTCCCTCCTCCCCCTCCTCTAACATCCACCACTCTCCCCCTCCACCCTCCCCCCCTCCTCCCTCTCCCCCAGCACATCAACCAACCCCCATTCAACCTAAGCAGTGACTTACGCCAGGGGATTTGCCGTATTTCCGACTGTCAGCATGGTAATTGGCTGTTGCTTTTTTCTCTCAACTTGTTTCACTATTTTTGTGTTGAACAGCGCGATGGCCAATGGGGAAGGGTGTGTGTGTGTGTGTGTGTGTGTGTGTGTGTGTGTGTGTGTGTGTGTGTGTGTGTGTGTGTGTGTGTGTGTGTGTGTGTGTGTGTGTGTGTGTGCGCGTGCGTGCGTGCGTGCGTGCGTGTGTGCGTGCGTGCGTGTGTGTACGCATATGTGGGCACAACACTATGCAGAATACGACATTGCGCATTTACTGACATCAATTGTGTTATTTCCAAAATCTTCCATATACATTTCAATATCATGCACCGCACAGAGAAAGAACTCATAATTGAAAAACGTGTCTATGTAGTTCTGTACGTGTGTATTTATCATCCTTTCTGTTGCTGATGCAATTCTATTACCGACATGATCTTTTTAATTCTGCGAGGTCGCCGATAACACATTGACAAGAGTCGGACATACCCTCATTCCATTTTACAAACATTTCACCAGTGCAAATTCAAAACAAATAAAGCTGATAAAGTTGCAGTAATCAAGAACGACACAAAATACGATTACTGCATCAACAACAACAGAGAATGAAGATAAACAATTGAAGAATATTAGGGCGACAAGAACACTAAAACAACAATGACCAGAGAAAACAGAGAAATAAGTAAACAACACACAAAACACACACACACACACACACACAAACATTATAGAAACAACAACAAAACAGCGGGAGATGCGTGTTTACACTCTACCGCACTGTACGCCATGTCTCAACATACGTCAACAAACCTACTTTCACCGCGGGATAGTCAATGGCCGAGATCGATTAGCCTTAAAGGACGTTCTTTGCAGCTCCAGATCGCCTGCACAAACACATACTTAGAAATAACAAGCATACAAGAGCGGTGTTTTGTTTTATATTGAATGGCAAGGCGAGTGTTATTCAGGGAAATCGCTCAGTGTATATGGTATACATTTCCTACCCGTTTAGACACAAACGCAGCACGCATGACAGGAACATAACATGCACTCCTCCACACTTAGAAATACACACACACACACACCGAATCGACAGTCTCTTCGGTCTTTGGGAAACTTGGCGAAATTTCTCACATCGCGTCATTTTTCCGGTATGCACAAGCGGGAGAGTCATGGCAAGAGGCAGCTTGACCGCCAGTCACCGTCGGGAGATTTAAATTTGTCATCCTCCGGCATACTCAGGCTTATAATTATGACAAAACAAATAGATGAGAAATAACAGTCATTAGCCACGTCTATGTTTGGTCCGTGTGTTGCAACGTCGCACTGTTGCTGATGACGTCATTTATCGCGTGACTCCCTGCCTCACCCCTCCCCTCACCTTTACTAAAACCATCAAAGGATACAATCCACATACCTTGCCGACCTGAACACGTGACCGGGCCGTACTGGGCTACGACAAAGCCACCTTGAGGATACATGTCGAGGTCAAATCAGGTCACCGAGATCTCAAGCGATAGTGAGAGGTTAAGAAGTTCAGGATTTTGATAATCGGTCTTCTCGGTGAACACTTATACACAGTATGATGCAATTTCTAGGTCAAATGGGGTCACACCTAAAAGACACTTTGTCCTCGAGTTCGCGGTCAATCCAGTTTCCAAGCAGACGAGCCCACAAGCCAGCGTGTGTCGGGACAGGTCAGC
>BOPN01000143.1:364861-372361 GCA_017312705.2 Penaeus japonicus
CCTTCCTCCTCCCCCTCTCCCACGCACTCAATTACAACAGCTGGCCAATCACAATCGAGGCCTATCTGACTGCATTAACGGATCACCGCAATAAGCCCTTTATTAAATAATAAAACATCGCATATTGAAGCGACCGAGAAGTTTGTAGTATGTTTGCACCGTTGGCTCGATGCCAGCTACAGAGGAAAAGGGGGAGGGGGAGGGGGAGGCGGCAACAGGGCCACACACCCGCACCCGAGTGGAGTTAGGGACTTATAAACCTGACCAGTAGACCACGGAGAGACACAATGTCCGCACTCCGCTTCCTGACATGGACATTAGTCAGCTATGTGAGCTCCCTGCGAAAAATAATGACGTGTGAAATGGTCTCCTGCCTTGATTGAGATGCGTTGCCCCCCCCCCCCCCCCACTTCTCCCTTCTCTCCTCTGCCTCACTACAGCAGGTGTCAGTCAGGAACAGAACCCATTCCTGCTACAATTGCTGATCCTCGTCTGACCATAAGTTCAAGCAATATAAACTCCTACCATTAATGCCACGACTCTAATCATTCAAACTTTTTTAAACACCGCCACACATGAATCACCAGCAAAATATCATAAAACTCTCATCTTTTAAGTCTACCATCTTACGTAAAAACACATGCGCACAGACAACCACCCCACACAAACGTACACACGTCTCCCCTTCTAAAACACGGACCTGATTGCCCCATTTTTCCAACTGGCCTAAAATACGCGAACATCTCAATAGCCAACACATGTGCACGGACATACATGGCGAGGGAGCGGCGCGGACGTTTGCAAGACGGGCGTGCGGGCGTGCGAGAGCGCCAGCATGAGGCAATGAGTTACATAAGAAACGTAAGAAAAGCTCTTCGTTCCTTTCCGGATGTTTGCGTTCTGGAAGGAAAATATCGCGATGGTAATTTCTCATTATTACCTTCTCCACGGCTTGTATCCGTGTCATGAGTCGAGAACACTTGCGCCGACAAACGACGGCATAAAACGCTTCGGGAGCCGAATAAAAAGCAAATGGTTTGCCGTACGGAGTGAGGCAACATCCCGATTCAATTTAGAAATATCCGAAATAAAACTGCCATTCACATTCCCCCCGCCTTAGATTTCCCTTCAACTACATCTTCCTCGGTAACCTTCCCTGCACATTGCCCTATCACGTGTCACATATCTCTCAGCCGCACCGCTAAACATGGCGGGCGAAAAGTCGAAATAAATCCTTCGCAATAAAATGGCATCCTTCCACCGCGTCCACTCCGGACAGCTTTATTTCTCTCTCTCTCTCTCTCTCTCTCTCTCTCTCTCTCTCTCTCTCTCTCTCTCTCTCTCTCTCTCTCTCTCTCTCTTTTCCATCCCTTTATCCCTTTGCACGAGTTCTCAATAGCTAACGCCCCATCGTATCACCCCCTCTCCCCCTCACGCCCTTTACCCCTGGTTCTCTCCTGGATAGCAAGCGGCACCGACCCCGTTTATTACTCAAGCTGTATTTTCGAATCCGGCGGTACACAAAGACATACACAAATAAAGAAAATAAAAATATTTGATTCTAAATTATAAGACCTATATATGATGGGATAATGGTTACCAAATGACGATAGAAAAGGGGAACATTCAAAACTAACGAAATTTAGTATATCAGAGACCATAAGCAATTTGTCTTCGTCGCGAATATGTGTACTCCTCTATGGCTAAAGCAGCAACCATACAAGAATATACAATACAGTGAATAAATGATAATAAGATATGATAAGATAATCCAAGTTACGGAGACAAAAATAATACGCACTATATAACATTGCAGAAATAAGAAAGGGTGAAATGTAATACATTATATATATATATATATATATATATATATATATATATATATATATATATATATATATATACATATATATATAAGTGAGAGATAGATAGATAGATAGACAGATAAATAGAGAGAGAAGGGGGGGGGGTAAAAGGGGTGGAGGGTATTTCACTCAAATCTTCGGTCAGTCACGGGTCATGCACTTTGTTCCTGTTAAATCTCCTTTCCCTTTCGGATTCTCTCCCTTTCCTATTCCTTCTCCAATTCTGCAACTCCATTCGGTATGCCTATGCACGATATGGTGAATTCGTAATATTTTAACGTGTAAATGTTTAACCGTTTCCGTTCCCTTAAATTTTTCTCGAATTAGGTCGTATTCAACTTTTTCTTGGGGGTTCTAGATTTTTTTCTTCAAGTAAATATTTGCAAAAGAATATGTGTATGTATATATGTGTGTGTGTGCATTTATGTACATATGTATGTATGTATGTATGAATGAATGTATGTATATATGTATATATGTATGTATATATGTATATATATATGTATATATATATGTATGTATGTATGTATGTATGTATGTATATATGTATGTATATATGTATGTATATATATATGTGTGTGTGTGTGTGTGTGTGTGTGTGTGTGTGTGTGTGTGTGTGTGTGAATATGTGTGTATATGTATATGTATGTATATGTATATATATATATGTGTATATATATATATATATATGTATATATATATACATATATATGTATATATATATATATATATATATATATATATATATATATATATATATATAGAGAGAGAGAGAGAGAGAGAGAGAGAGAGAGAGAGAGAGTGAGAAAGAGAGAAAGAGAAAAGGAGAAAAAAGAGAAAAGGAGAAAGAAAGAAAAAGAGAAAAAGAGAAAAAGAGAAAGAGAGAGTGAGAGGGAAAATGTCTTGAAACAATTGAAGTAAAGGTATTTCAATTTATATTCTAGCCTTCACAATTACTAACACAAATCCTCTCACATGATCGACGAACACTCTGGCTTGGCTCCCTGGCTCAATACCCCAATGCCCTACACCTGGTCTTACTCTCTCCTCCAGACAAAACGAAAAGGAAAGGGAAAACTCGAGAAAAAAGAACTAGTTCGGGAGAGCCCCAACACTGCCCCGTTCACCTCCCGCAACGCCCTCTCTCTCCCGCCCCGATTTGTGGCACGTCGTAGAAAGTATCCCGCCGTTGATCTCTGGTCACCCGAACCGATGACCCCGCCCTAGTCACAGGTCTCCCGGGTCTTCACGGGTCACCTGGCCAATCATGAAGCTATTCTGTCGCTGCAGTGTCACGGTGAGTCGTCGCCCGTTTGGGTGACGACACAGAATATGCTGATGTCGTAAGGTGTCGCCTGACATACAAGCTGCACCTTCTTCTTCCAGTAGAATAAGAAAAGAGGGAAAGGAATACAACATTACGGTTATTTTTCCCTTGTTCATGCGTTGCAGTATTTTCTATGGTATCAAATAGATTTCGCTATGAATTACGAGTGGTTGATCAAAGTCCCTATTCCAATGTATTTTTCCCGTTCTTCCGTGCCTACCTACCTGTCTGCCTGTGTATATATCTACCTATCTACCCATCTACCTAACTAACTAACTAACTAACTAACTAACTAACTAACTAACTAACTACCTACTCACCCATTCACCTCCCTCACCCCCCCCTTCCCTCTCTCACCTCCCGCCACACACTTACGTCATCCTCTATCCAGCCCCATCCAAGCACCGATGAGTCACCCTCGCAGGATTAGCCAGTCGTAATACGATCGATACCTTAACACAGAGCTATGGCACACGAGCCACTGCACATCATCGCCTGTGACACGGTGCCATCGCGACGGACAGACACGTGTCATTGATTTTCCTCGGCATGACAATGAAATACGACTCTCATATTCCCAAGGTAATACGGCATAATCGCATACTGAAATATGTACGATTACAAGTGCGTGCATAAATAAAAAAAGTGGATACGATTCAGCAAGATAAATATGAATTGTGAATAACAAACCCACGTATTATTGCAATATATAAATAATTAAATTTCCTTAAATAATGTTTATGAAGCGCTTGGAAATTAATCAATACAGAATTAGACAGTTATGAAAGGAAATATTGAATAATATACAACAACTCCCCCAATATACTGTTAATCATATGAACAAGAATAAACAGATTGCTACTGATGCTGCTCCTTTAACTAATTGTAATTACGGCTGCTGATATCAATACTTCTGTTGTAGCTACTATTAATTATGCAACAAAAACTATTACTACTACTGTAAATAAAAATGATATGAATCATAATAAGAATTAATAATAATAATAATAATAATAATAATAATAATAATAAATACAATAACTAAAATGACAACACCACAGTAACTGCGACAAAACCATTAACAGCAAATGAAACTCCCTTTAAAATTCCAGACATTGTTCTCCGCGGCGCACCTACTAATAAGCCACAGTTCGCGAGTTAAAAGATCCAGGAGAAACACAACGTATTGGATCCATAATAATATCAAACTACTACTACTATTGAGTATAACAATAATAGTGATTAATAATACTAACATAATGCATCATCATCATAATCATCATCATGAACAAAATAAAATCAATTTCACTGCCAAGTACCTCCAAAATGCCTATCCATCCTCCAAAAGAATTTGAAAAAGCTAAAAAAATCCTTTAATGATTTTGTCCGCATTTCCACAGTTACATAATTAATGAGTCGGGCGGAAGCAGAGTCTACGCCCAAATGATAATGTTGCGCACGTAACTGTGCACTGCAGGTCATTAAAACGAACAAAATCTGCAATACCTTAAACAGAGGTAATTTGAATACGAAAGAGGAAATGTTGTGTGTGTGTGTGTGTGTGTGTGTGTGTGTGTGTGTGTGTGTGTGTGTGTGTGTGTGTGTGTGTGTGTGTGTGTGTGTGTGTGTGTGTGTGTGTGTGTGACAGAACATAATGTAAATGTACATGTGGGTTTAAAGTGCATTCCATATCCAACAACCGATAGCAATGTCGAGCATACGCCCCTTGCAAGATTCCTCAACACTAACGAACAGGCGGGAAATATACGAGACAAGGCGACTTGGCGTGTCTTACAGAAAAAAATGAAACTGATGCAGCACGCCAACTGACGAGATGAATGCACGCGCGCAATCACGCCCACCTACAAACACACGCACGCACAATCACATGCACACAAAGGACCAGAAAGCAACTTATAGCTTGGTTCGTGCCAGTGAAAGTTGCATCAATTCTGCCTACCACACCCGACTACAACAAATAAATTCCTATCGCGGGGATATACACATGTAAAATGGCATCCAAACCTGGTGCCAATAAAACTTTTTTTTTAACCCTTCACCTTCCCATCCCTTTATTTTTCTCTTCTTCTCTCGCTCACTGCCCCTGTCACTCTCTTTACTCGACTGCTCTTCTCTACCACTTTTCTTTCCTTCTCCCTCCACCATTATTATCATTACTACTATTCTTATTATTATCATCATCATTATTATTCCTAGGCTGCTGTTTATTATATCGACTCCGAATCGATATAATTTTCCGGTGAAACCTGCATCAAGATATTTACTATTCTATTCATCTAGCTATCTTCAGGACTGGGCGGTGAGAGTATGGAATCTAGTCGGTATGGCGTGTTTGTCTGTCTTTCTTTTTCTCATTCCATTACTAAACCCAATCCGTCCCTCTCTCTCACTCCCTCTCTCTCCCTCCATTGTGAACATACGAAGCCGCAGTTTTATTATTCATATCTTTTATTATCATTATTATTATTATTATTATTATTATTATTATTATTATTATTATATATATATATATATTTTTTTTTTGGTGGGGGCAATGTCCCCACATAAAATGAGTCAGTATATCAACCAATCAAATGAAAATTAGAGTTCCTATAAAAATATATAAAAATCATTACTCCCCCAAGCTGTTCCCTCCAACATAACGCTCCTTCTAGATATAGATCACCACCTGCGCGCCTATATTATAGAACCAGCTGTGTGCCTTATTTATGGTCAGCTCAACACTTTAGGAAAGATCTACAGTCCTCTCTATTTTTGTCGGTCTATGTTAACAAACTTTTTCTTCTAATATCACCCTGTATCTAAATCTAGATAAATATGTATAAAATTATAAACCTATTTCTCGAACACTAATTCTAGAAACAACTATATCTCATTTAAAAAAGTCATTAATCCAAACTTTAAAAAGTACCCAACATCTAATTCCAAGTCTCAAATCGGGTCAAAGGTCATGCGGCTTCCCATGGTACATATACCCGATTACGGTACCATTCAGTCGAAGACGTCATGCGATCCTCTCCATTTTATGCATGACCACACTACACGACGGAAATTCTCGGGCTGAAAGGGGAGGAATGTGAGGGAGGTAAATGAGTAAGAGATAGGGAGTGAGGGAGAGGAGGAGGAGGAGGAGGAGGAGGAGGAGGAGGAGGAGGAGGAGGAGGAGGAGGAGGAGGAGGAGGAGGAGGAGGAGGAGGAGGAGAAGAAGAAGGAGAAGAAGTGGTAGGAGGGGGGGGGGGGGTAGGTAGGAGAGAAAGAAAAGTAGGGAGAAGAGAGGAAGGAAGGGAGGGGAAGAGAGAGCCGTGGAGAGAGTGAACGAGAGGGGAAGCGCAACAAACCGGTATTGACCAGCGAGGCATGGGCGGAGTGGGTTGAAGTAGCTTTGATCACGCCCACAGACTAGAATCTCTCCCCTTATCCCTCAATCAGATCCATACAGGTGAACGCACACTAACATTCTCTATATCACTCACTCTTCTCTCCCTTACCATTTCCATCACCCTTATCCAAAAACCCTCTTCCACCCTTCCTCCGTCCATCACCCTTTCTTCACTTCCTTCTCTTTCTCTCTCTCCCTCTCGCCTTCTCTCCCACCTTCCCTCCCTTCCTCATTATCCATCTCTACTTTAATCATCCCTCTCCCTCCCCTCTTCTCTCTCGTCCTGTTACCTGCGGCTTCATGAGCGTCGTCACCTCATTCAAGACCAACACACAACACCTGCCAGCCATCCCGCGCTAACACCTGAGCAAAGAAAGGAATCTGCTCCAAGCCAGCTCCGTGTTTATTCACACTTCAACAAGAGCAAGGAAAAATCCCTACTAATAGGACTTGCCTTCTCTGTGCAACTCAAAAAAGTTGCAAATTGCTCTTCGGAGTTGGCGTTAAATGACAAAAAGCGAGCAGGAAAAGGGCAAAGGTCGGTTAAACTGCAGTGCAATAAAACGCTTCATGTGACACTTTCACCCTGACCCTAACCTTAGGCGCGACTAACGCCGCTTGATCCTGGATTGCCCTAATTGCAACTATCATCGCAACTATCCTTCGAGAGACCCGATCTTCTAATCTTATCTTCTCCGTGACCTTGATATCCTAAATTTCCAGACGTCCGAGACCGCCCTCAGACTCGGGAGGCCATGGAGTCAAACGGCGAAAGGCGGAGCGCGAACACCCTATCATGCAAACCCGTTTCCTCCTGATATCCTTTGGCCTCTTCTCTCCTTTCACTCCTCCTCCACTCCTACACCTTGCCCTTGCCAGAGCCTAACGAGTAAACGGGATCCTCTTGC
>BOPN01000143.1:374861-379861 GCA_017312705.2 Penaeus japonicus
AAGAAACGAAACGGAAAAACAAAATTAAATAAAAGGTAATATGAATGGCGGAATAAAAATAAAATAACCCAGAGCAATAACAAAATACAGTAAAAATATATCACTCAAAGTCCGGCATATTTATACATTACAAAACGCATATCAACCCTCAAATCAACCATCAAAGCTAAAACTAGTCTGAATAACAATACCATCACCAATAACACTAGCAATAAAAGAACACAATCGGACTATTCAAATGTACCACGACCATTGTAGAGGCAATGGCGGTGACGCACATTACCCTCGAACTTAATATTCCAACAAGAGATAAATAGATAAACAAATAAACCTATAATCGTAGAATGTTATCAACGCCGAGGATTGGACCGACGGAGATGAGAATAAGAATCAGAATCTCTTCCAAATGAGGTTCCTTCCGGGATACAAACCACAAGATCCTTCTTCCCTTTTTCCTCAGTCCTGCAAGTTGGATCTTGAAGGACTCCCTCCATCCTTTCCACTCCCTCCACTCCCTCCCTCCTTACTAGAGGACCAAAACACACCATTACTCGCGGGTTGCTCTCCCCATACTCCCCTCATTAAGAGAACTCGGCGGGAGAATTAAAGGAAAAAATTATCTCCCACTCCTGTAATCGTGAGCTCTGCTGTAGGCGCCGTTGCTATTGCAGAGACGAGCAAGGACCCTATCAGCTGTGTATATTGATTCAGGTTGAGAGGAGATCACAGAGGAAGGATGTGCGAGGGGAGACGGGTGGAAAGGGGGCGAGAGGGAGGGACGGAGGAAGGAAGGGAAGGAAGAAGGAGATGAAAGAATGAAAGAAGAGAGAAAGAAATAATTCACAGAGGAAGGATGTGCGAGGGGAGACGGGTGGAAAGGGGCCGAGAGGGCGAGAGGGAGGGAGGGAGGGAGGGAGGGGGAGGGAAGGAAGATGAAAGAATGAAAGAAGAAGAGAGAAAGATATAATTATTTCTCTTAATGGAGAAAAAGAACAGAATGCGCGCTGAATATTAATGGAAAAATATTGTGGCAGGGGAAATGATAAATGGGAAAGTATTAAAAAAAGGAAGGAGAGAAGAACAAGAAGAAAGACAAGTCGGCCCAGTCGTACGCTGAGGATACAAGAAATAGAAGCAGAAATTCCAAGTAAAAAGGATGGCTAAAAGAGAATATGTAAATCTAAGAGTTCCCCCTGAAGTCCCTTGCCATATGCAAGAGACCAAACACACCACACATGCGAGTGTATGTGCGTTTGTGTTTGTGCATGTGCATGTGTATGTGTGTGTGTGTGTTTTTTGTGTATATATACACAGATACTGGCATCTATGTATATATTAAAGATATTGTATATGTATTCATGTATATAATGTATGTATGAATATACAGTGTGTGTGTGTCTGTATATGTGTATTCATGTAAATAATGTATGTATGAATATACAGTGTGTGTGTGTCTGTATATTTGTATATATGTATATATGTATGTATGTTTTATATATATATATATGGAAGTAGATAGATATATAGAAAAATATAGATATATAGTTATATTTGATATATATATATGTATATATAAATATATATATATATATATATATATATATATATATATATATATATATATATATATATATATACATATATATGTATACACATTACATGCATGAAACATATGGAGTATGCTTTATATATACAGATACCAAAATCCGACCATTTTTACATCCGGGCATCAACGTCTGCTTCTGTGTTTGCATAAGTTTGTGACTATAACTGCCCTATTTCCATATGATATTTTTATTATCTGTTTTTCTCATGTTTTTGACGACGCAAACCAACATATTTATTCTAATAACCCAACTCTCCCTCCACACTGTAAACAAGAATCGTAGGCATCACTGCAGCTATGTTGCCTGCGAGACTTGTGTGTGGTAAACAAGTACACGGATTAAATACGAGATTTTGCAATATCTTTATCTTAGCTGAAGGGTTTAGCACGCATGCACGCAAGGATACCTTTAAACAAAGATACGCAAAAGTACCTGAAGACAAACACAAACAAACAATTAAACACACACATAGACACTCATACACACTCACACACACACACAGTCACTCATACACATTTATATTCATCCATCTCACACATATACACATACAGTCACTAATACATATTCATACTCATAAAGCCCCCCCCCCCTCCACACACACACACAGCGCTAAAAAATATTCATCTTCAAATACATACACCTGGCAGAACGTCATTATACCTCTAATGCCAAGCTGCACACATGAACAACAAAGCACAAAGGGAACTCACAAAAAACGATAATGGAAAAAAATACATCAAGAAAGAGACTGGAGAATTAAGATCCTCCTCCAAGCCTGGGACACGAGCGAGGAAAACAGAGCAAACACAAAGCAGGGGAGATACCACAGAGGATGATGGGGAGTGGGAGGAAAGGGAAGGGGGCGGAGAGAGAGGGAAGGGGGCGGAGAGAGGGGTAAGGGGAAGAGGGGGAAAGGTGGAGGCAAGAGAGTGAAAAGGGGGGGGGGGAGCAGGGAGAAGGGGGAAGGGCGAAGGTTTTGGAAAAAGGAGACACCGATTTCTCCCTTCCCTCCCTTGCCTCAACCACTTCCCGCCCCCGCCCCCGCCCCTCCCTCCCTCCCAACCGCTATGGCAGCATTGCAAGAGAATGTAGCTCTACTCTCACAATTTATTCTCAGCCTTCCAGATATGAAAGCAGAGCGAAAGGGGGAAGGGAGGCGGAGGGAGATCGGGGCGGGGGAGGAGAGGCTGCGAAATCTACTAAACTGCTGGGCGGAACCGGGAATGAGGGCGTGAGAAGAGGGATTAGATATATCCAGGTATCAAGAGATGGGATACATACATATGTTTATATATATATATATATATATATATATATATATATATATATATATATATATATATATATAAAATTGCACACATACATATATAAAAAATCCCACCACTTGGTACCTCTTGGTGTACGTATATACATGTATGTATACAACAAAAGACATCGACTAAACTAAAGGAAAATGAACAGCAGAGGGAGATCAGGGCAGGAAGGGTGATGGTGTTACTGGGTTAAGGATGACAAGAACACAACAGTTAATGCGGGACATGAGCACGACTAACGCCAATCCGAGGCAGAAAAAGACAAACGCAGGAGAAATAAAGTGGAGGGAAACTAAGAGGGAATAAATGACATCACATGAGAAGGAGAGTGAGAGTGAGAGAGAGAAAGGGGAAGTGTTTTAGTTCATAAAATCCATGCAGGATGTTTCTATTCACATAGTCTGCACTTCTTCTTCGTCCTTCCCATTCCCCTCTCTTTACTCCTGCGTTTCCCCCTCTTTCCCTTCCGCCCATCTGACGCTCAAGGGATTTCGCTGTTATCTTTTCCGCTAGTTTTGACGGGTCGAAAAGCAAATATAGCAGAGAGGGTTCTTTTGCTTTACCTCTTTCTCTCATCTCTCTCTCTCTACCTCTACTTTCTCATTATCACTCTCAGTCCTTCTCTCTCTCTGTCTCTCCCACTCTCTCCCTCTCTCTCTTCTTTTCCCTCTTTCCTCTCTCTCTCTCTCTCTCTCTCTCTCTCTCTCTCTCTCATCCTCACTCTAACTCTCACTCACTCTTCTCTCTCTCCCTCTCTCTCTCTCTCTCTCTCTCTTTGTCTCTCAACCCTATACAAATACGGAAGTGCTGAGAAGGGCCACTGCATCGTGCCGTTGAACAATAGGATCCTCAACATGGTAGGTGTCGTAAAGCCGGGTTGATTTTATGGCGCTCTGGAGGATGAGGCCCCATACACGTTATATAGCCCAGAGAGTCACTTCGAATCTCCTAAAACAAATATAAATTTAGAAACATACAGACGTACCCACACACATGCACACACGCACGGATGCACACGCGTACGCACGCACGCACACACACCCTCTCCCACTCTCTTCTTCTTCCTCTCCCTCTCTCTCGCTCTTACTCTACCTCTCACTCTTCTCCTCCCTCTTTCCCTATCTCCTCTCTCCTTCTTTCCCTATCTCCTCTCTCTCTCTCTCTCTCTCTCTCTCTCTCTCTCTCTCTCTCTTTCATACACAGTCATGTGCACAAAATTCTCACTCCATAAAATACGTAAACGCATTAATGAAAGGAACTGGAGGAACAGCTGAGAGGATACTGGAATCTGCTCAAGATGCACGATGACAAGCACCTACTGTAGCTTGATATATATATATATATATATATATATATATATATATATATATATATATATATATATATATATAGAGAGAGAGAGAGAGAGAGAGAGAGAGAGAGTGTGTGTGTTTGTGTGTATGTAAAGTGTATGTGGTATTTAATCTCTTCTTCCTTTCACCTTTGTGGCCCCTGTATCTTCCTCCCTATCGCCTGTCACTCTCCTGACCACCAATACCTCCTTCCCCGCCTACCTGCATTCCGTAATCACCCTCTCCACGCCTCCACAACCCAGCAACCCTTTCTGAAAGTCTGAATATGTGCCGAAGACTGAATGCCAGATTTCACACGCAGTCTACGGGAAATGAAAATTAATTCACTCAAAAGAGGATCAGATTGTTAATTACATTTGAAAAAACAACATCATCTATACACACATTCTTTGATTTGTTTCTAGATATGCGTAAAATCGACGGAGAAGGTAATTCCTTATGCAGAACAGAAAGGAGGACACTGTTTGCAGAAATAAACTTAGATTATCAAAATATATATTACATACAAAGTGAACTTGCGCAAAAAAGGTTCCTTGTCCTTACATTCAATATTGTTTCTCTTAATCAAACAACAATAATAATAGCAGTAACATTAATAACAAAAAAAAATAATAATGATAATCATAATATAATAATCAACATAATAATGGTGATCCTATCAATAAGAATAATAGCAATAATAATGATAACAACTACAATGATAACGATAATACAAACAAAACAACAAT
>BOPN01000143.1:387361-394861 GCA_017312705.2 Penaeus japonicus
CGAAGAAACAGGCGGCGTCGGAGAGGCAGCTGCAACAAAATTCTGTGAACTTTGCAACCCTTCCTGTTAATACTGATGTTTTTCTTATTAATTTCTATCTCTCTCTCTCTCTCTCTCTCTCTCTCTCTCTCTCTCTCTCACTTCCTCACGGGCTTTTGTGGGAAATATTATGGACCGGTTTCTCTGTCGTTATCTTAGTTTTCGACTTCTCTTCCTCTACGCCTCCTTCCCTACCCTTTCCCTTTCCCTTTCCCTTCCCCCCTCCCCCTCACTCTCTCTTGCCCGAGTGCCTTGAAAGACCTCCGGCACGCAGGTGCTCGCGGCACGTGAGTCTCCACTCGACCTAAAGCGAACCTGACCTGACGTGGCGAAACCGAGACAGGGTTCGAGGCGGTTCGCGGTTCCTGCTTTCCGCAGCGTCAACAACCAACACTTACCTGTAAAGAGACGAAAACAACACCGTTATTACAGCCACTGCGAACATGGCGATTAGACAGGTGACGGAGAGAGAAAAGGAGTGGGGGAGGGGAGTGGGGGTGACAAGGAGTAAGGTTTAGGACTGGGGCGAGAGTAGGGGGTTAGAGTCAAGAGGGAGCGGGTGGGGGGTATGGTATGGGGAGAGAGGATATTCGTGGAACACAAGAAATGGGAAATGCGTAATGGAATGACGTGCTGTAACTGCGAAAACGTGGGTGAAATGAAAATAAGGCGCCACGACACGTCAACGTCACTAAAAAGATTCCCTCGAGCGTCCGGACACTTGTCAACTGATGCAGTAAGATAAAATGCCAAGCCAAACACTTCTTCCAAGATCAGTGACAAGTTCTCGAAAGCAATGTTCCAAAGCATGACTGGCGGGACTTTCACGTTCTCCTCTATCAGGTCATCGCTAATTTGCAATGGGGATTGACACGCGAGAAACAATTTATCAGTTTCCAATCGAAGTTAAAATTGTTGCCCATACAATGTTTTCTTCGGGTTCGTGACCGGTGAGGAATGCCAAGGAAGAAGGCGAAGGCAGAGGGATGCGGAGGGAGGGGAAAAAAGAAACGAAGAAAAAGAGGAAGAGGGAGGTATGGATTGAGATACAGACAGACAAAAATAATGAGAGAGAGCGATATATATATATATATATATATATATATATATATATATATATATATATATATATATTATATACATACACACAGAGAGAGAGAGAGAGAGAGAGAGAGGGAGAGAGAGAGAGAGAGAGAGAGAGAGAGAGAGAGAGAGAGAGAGAGAGAGAGAGAGAGAGAGAGAGAGAGAGAGAGAGAGAGAGAGAGAGAGAGGGAGAGAGAGAGAGAGAGAGAGAGAGAGAGAGAGAGAGAGAGAGAGAGAGAGAGAGAGAGAGAGAGAGAGAGAGAGAGAGAGAGAGAGAGAGAGCAGATACAAAAGATGGCCAAGAAAACTATACACACACACACACACACATACACACACACACACACACAAACACACATATACACACACACACACACATACACACACACATATACACACACACACACACACACACACACACACATACACACACACATATATATATATACACACACACACACACACACACACATATATATATATATATATATATTTATATATATATATATATATATATATATATATGTATATACATATATATATATATATATATATATATATATATATATATATATATATATATCTATATCTATATACATATATATATATATATATATATATATATATATATATATATATATATATAACAAAATCAGAGTATCCTTGAAGTCCCCAACCGAGAAGACAACCTTCAGACTCTCCAGCTCTTTAAATCAGCCATCTGGCGAAATGCCAACAAAACTGGAGAGAAATTACGGGCCAACTTCCTCCACAAACGTCTTGAGGGATCTGAGGAAACAGAACTGAAGAGACTAAAAGGCCTGCCATAAACCAACGACGAAAACTTCATCGTGAAACATAATTCACGAAACAGAGATCCAAAGACTGCCAACAGCTGTTCTTCGTAATAGTCGGCAATGTGAAAATAGGAAGGAGCTGATAACATATCGAAACAACTAACAGGTTATTCGTCCAGTTTTCACTAGATCTAAAAATAAAGGAACACATACCCAAAAATAGTAATACTATTCCGAAATCTAATGAGCAGGATAGTTATATATCATCAAAAAGAAATAAAAAAAAGACAATGAAACTGACGAACTATACTATCAAACAAAGAAAAAGAATGAATTAAACAGTCCTAAGGCGTCCCATACAGAATCCGAGGGCCATGGCGACCTGCCAGCAGATCGTACTATCAGAGATCACATACAACCAAAAAACCCTACTCCCTCCATCCTCCTTGTCCTGTCCCTTTCCCTCCCCTCCCCCTCCACCAAAGCGCTGTTCATCTGATCGGATCACAACAGTCAGATACACTCTAAACTTATGGTTGTCCCTCCTCCCTCTCCTTCCCCCTTCCCTCTTCCTATCTTCTTTATCCCTTACCCGCTCTTCCTCATCCATCCCTTCGTCCTCACCCCTCCCCACTTCCCCCTTCCCTCTCCCTTTCCATACTGCCCCCCTCTACCCCATCCTTCGACAATGACCCGGTTCTCAAGTGGTTCTCCAAGATCTCGTCCTGATCTCCTAAGATGAATACGCGTCAGAGGATACAGGATGTCTGGCAATTACGTCATTCCTGCACGCATATTTTGCATGGAATTCAAGTGGAGGAGGATCAGGGGGAGGGAGAGACATCTAGGATTAATGCAAGTGAGCGTCAGCAAGAGCTCAATATTTTCTTAAACGCAGCATGTCGTAAACGCTAGCTCATGCTTATAAAAAAAAAGGGAAAATGTAATTCATAGACAGATGACACCAGTGTTTACACATACAAGAAGGAAGAAGAAAGTAGAATCATGACCACACAATTTCAAGAAAAAAATAGAGTAAGGAGTAACGTAACCAAAGAGAAAAGACCAAGTATGAAATAATGCCGAAGTTATGAGCCCATTATCTCGGTATAGATGGTTGTTGCCAGCAATAAACGAACAGCAGAGACATTCCTACACGATAAACTTAGCAACCTTCTTAAGCCGAACACGAACACATTATGGCTTCCCCGTGACGTCACAAAATATACGAAAAAAGGATCGACGCAAAGTAACATCTACCACTCCAAAGACAACCCTTTCTATCCTTCATCTCTGAGACGCGTCGCAACGAAGGACTCAAGGGCGAGTAACTGGATCGATCAATGACTGTTATCTGGAGCACCTAGAGCCACAGGACTGGATGACATCGCAGGGGGAGTGGGTGGCAACGACTCGTGGCTGGAGACGTGAGATACACGGGCGTGGGTATGCGGCCGATTGGTAAGAGAAAAGGGTATGAACTGTATTCAAAAACAGTGGGGGAGAAAAACGGCGTTCCTGTGTGCTCACGCAAAATATGTTTTGTGTATGAGAAAAAAAGGAGTAGACAAACGACAGGGTGAAGATTAAGGTGTTGGCAAAAACAAAGTGAAGGACGAACGCCGTAGAGTGACAGCCTCATCAGCGCCCGGACTTGGAAGAGACCGGAGTAAATGGGCAATCAAGCCTTAAAGTGGTGGGGACAGACCGAACACGACGGCGCAACTGCACGACACCCCGAAGGTCGCCCACGACATAACAACACGCACACGGACACGCGGGACCGACACCTCTTGTGTGAGTAGATAGGCGCACGCGGTGAGCAGATAAGATAGCATAAATCACTAACACAAGTCTGTGAATCACGTGAGATGAATAGCCATCCCAAATTCCCCACTGGATCAGCATTCTTCTCGTTCTATCGAGATCTCAATCTGCCCATGTATCTTTCTACTGTTACTTCTATCTTTCTCTCTATCTCCGTCTCCTCCACCCCTACTCCCTCCTCCTCTCTCTTTCTCGCTTTCTCCCTCTCACTGTTTGTTGCTCTCTCTCTCTCTCTCTCTCTCTCTCTCTCTCTCTCTCTCTCTCTCTCTCTCTCTCTCTCTCTCTCTCTCTCTCTCTATCTCTCTCTCTCGCCCTTTCCCCTTCAACTCTTTCATGCAGTAATGCAACCCTTCTATTTCCTGTTTCTACCATCCCACAGCTCTCCGATGGCCCCATTATTTTATATCCATTTTTTTCTTATTGGCTATGTCAGTACCATTAACTTGAAATATGAATCTGTCTCTGTATCTGTACACTTTAGAAACTCCCGATATTCACACACACACACACACACACACACACACACACACACACACACACACACACACACACACACACACACGCACATACCGTCGAAACACGAGTTGCTACAAAATGTCTGCCGGTCCCCCTCGTCGGGAATCCTGTTATCTTGCCCAAAACCACGTTAACAAAATTGATGAACCTTCGCTCTCTCCCTCTTGCGACCTACCACCCCTTCATCATACAGTAATACACACATGTATAAGGTGCATCATGGCCACGTTTCATCATATATATAAACACAATTTCATTCGTCCGCATACATAAACGCATGCATACACACATACAGAGTAATACTCACACTGAATGCAACATATCATACATACATACATACATGCATACATACATCTATACAGTACACTACCAATACTCCTTAACTTTCATATATACGAGATTATAGAAGTGTTATAAAGAGTTATAAAAGTGGGAAGATAGAAAACACAAGATAGGAGAATAAGAATATATGAAAGTGAACAAAAACGAAAAAATAAAACACTGATACATACAAATAAGATATAAAATCAACATCCCATCTCCTCTCCTACCCTATAATCCCCTCTTCCCCCCCTCAACCTCCTCAACAACCCTCCTCCCTTACCCCTCCCCATTCTCAACCTCCCTCCTCCCCTCCTACCTTCCGCTAGTCTCGCTCCGACTCAATCCAAGTCCCGGCTTTTGCCTCGTAATTCCTATCGGGCAAATCTCCAGGTTATTTCCCTTCTGATTAGCGTGTTTCCTCTCGTGCGTGTAGGCCCGCGTGTGCCGCTTCCCTCGTGATGCGACAACGGATGAGACTGTGTGTGTGTGTGTGTGTGTGTGTGTGTGTGTGTGTGTGTGTGTGTGTGTGTGTGTGTGTGTGTGTGTGTGTGTGTGTTTGTGTGTGTGAGTGTGCGCGTGTGCGAGTGAGTGTGTGTTAATGAATGAGTGAGTAAGAGAAAGGAAGTGAGAGCAAGTGTGAGTGTGAAAGAGAGTGTAAGTGTAAGCGTGAGTCTTAGTGTGGGTGTGCGTGTGCGAGTGCGAGTGCGAGTGCGTGTATAGTGTATGTTTTCATAAGTACCGGATAATGTATATCTTGAACACAAATTTTGTAAATGGTAAAATAAATGATTCATCAAAATTACATCGCAGTTTTTTCGGAATCATTCACAAAAATCATAAAAAATAAAAGGTTTAAATAAACAAATATTACATGGAAAAAACAAGATGAGTAATAGCTGTCATTAAAAAAAAATTATAGGTATATAATATTTCTTCATATCATTATCCATTTTTCATTCATCTTTTTTGCGGGTAGAACAGTTTGTAACTCGTGACATAAATAATAAGCTATCATATATTAAAAAAAAGTTAAAGGCACTAGCCATTTACAGCAAGCCGGGAGCGGTAATTAACAGTATATCACGAACAGGGCATCATCTGTCTTCGCCAGGTCCGCCGGCCTCCGTTTTTTTCTTCTTCTTCCTCTCCTTCTTTTTCTTCTTCTTCGCCTTCTTTTTCCACCTCCTTTTCTCCTTATTTTTCCTTTCTTCTTCTTCTTCTTTTTCTCCTTCTATTTTCCCCCTTCTTCTTCTTCTTCTTCTTCTTCTTCTATTTTCCCCCTTCTTCTTCTTCTTCTTCTTCTTCTTCTTCTTCTCCTTTTTTCGTTTTCGTCATCGCCTTCGCTTCCTCTCTTCGTCTTCTATTTTTGCATGCATATCCGACAGACTGACTGACTTATTGACTGAATGAATTTATGATTGATTGATTGACTGCTTGATTGTCCGATTGATTATATGCCTCTTCCTCTTACTTCCTCTTTCCTCCTGGTCACTGATTCGGACATTTCCACGGCATTTTTGTTTCTATTCCTTTTATCTCTTCATCTTTCAGTCCTTCCTTACTCACTTCCTCAACCCTCTTCACATTCGTTATTCTATTCATTTTCTGGGAACTGCATCACTTAAAATCCGAAAAAAGTCTAAACAGTCATAAAAAAAACACGGACACGAAGAAAAGAAAATACATATAAAAATATATCAAATAAATCTTAAGAAATAATGAACAAAATAATCCGCTAAATATCCACGCAAAAGAAAAAAGAAAAAAGAAAAAGAAAAAACAATAATCGCAAAATGAACATCAGGAACCGTGAAATAATCCCCAAGAGGAAATCACACATCGAAAAAAATGATTTCGCCTAATCATAAAAAAATCACAACCAAAATTGTAAAATGATAATGATAATAATTCCTTTTTACCCAAACTTGTCTAATCTGAATCTAATTAATCAACGAACTTCGTTCAGAGTCATTAGCGAGTAAAGTTTTTTTTTTCTCTATCGCTTTTCATGCAACTGCTACCTGCAGCAATAGCAAAAATAGTACTAGCCAGAATTAGCAACAGCAACAAGCGCGATTATAGGAGAAACATGATCACAATAATGGTAACAACAGTAATAAGAGTAATGGTGAAAGTATGCCCCGTTGTAGCAACAATACGATAATCATAAGGAGAAAAAGAGCAATGTTAAACATCAATATTTCAATAGGCAGGATTGCTCTTTTCATTATCATTTTACCATTATTATCCTTATCATTATCATAATTGTTTTTGTTGTTGTTGGTGGTGGTTTTCGCAATGCTGATGATGGAGATGAAGATGAAGATAAAGATGAAGGTGATGATGGTAATACTGATGATAATGATAAAAAAATAATAATGATAATAATGATAATATAAAAAGGCAATATCAATAACAATAACAATAACAGTGATAACATAACCATAAGACAGCACATAAGGTGAAAAATCAATGATCACCAAAAAAGATAAATCTACGGGCCAGTGAAAGCACACTTCGTTGTCATTCCGAGAGCGACGAGAGAACGGGACAGAAAGACCGGTCTCTAAATAATAATTGATACCATCATCATAAAACAGCGATAAAATGATGCTACAAATGACAGACACATTAATAACAATAATAATACGAATAAAACAATAGCACTAATAAAATAACATCAATAAAAACAAAACCGATTACAATAACAATATAAAGACAAAGACAAAACAACATTCAATAACACACAAAAGGCACACCTCCACCATAGTTCCACAATAAATAAAGATATTTAACTAAAAATAAAAAAATAAAAATAAAAAATAAAAAAAATAAAATGACAACCACAAAGAGTAGTACACAGATTCGAGACAGAGAGCAGATGAAACCAAGAAACAAACAAAAAGACAAACAA
>BOPN01000143.1:399861-402361 GCA_017312705.2 Penaeus japonicus
TGGCTTCGACGAAATGCGATGCATGTTGAATATATTTTGAACTTCCTCTATCAAGGTAATGCGTTAAGATAATTTATCTTTATATGTTCCAAGCTCCTAATGCCATTCAGAAGAAAAGGTGTATGAATATATGAATAGCAACATGGACATTGCATATTATCCAAACGACTTCTTAACTAGAGAAGAGGGACGTAGCTTTTGTGCAGATATGAAGTAAGGTGATTATAGTGACATAATAAGAATCTGAAATAAAATGAAAGTATTATTACAATAATGATCATCCATAACATAAGAAAACAACATCAATATAACAACGATAATAACAAAAAACATTAATTTTTATTCGAAACTTTCAAACAACGAAAAGCAAAACACAAACACACACACACACACACACACTGCCTCTGTCTGTCTGTCTCTCTCTCTCTCTCTCTCTCTCTCTCTCTCTCTCTCTCTCTCTCTCTCTCTCTCTCTCTCTCTCTCTCTCTCTCTCTCTCTCTCTCTCTCTCTCTCTCACGAACTCGCACTGGCAAACAGCAGCACCAAAGTGAGACGGATGATGCAATGAAACTCATCGCGCAAGAAAGAACGAGCGAGTGTGCGTTCGCGATGAAGACGCTGAAGCCAAAGTCTAAGGGAAGTCAAAAATAAATAAAAAATAAAAACTTTGGACATCAAATAACCTTCGCCTGGCTCGGGAAACCCCACGCGAGTTCTTAGCCAACAGATTTGAGCTGCTCCTTGTACGAGACCTGTGTGCCGAACTTCTTAAGTGAAACCTTTAAGAACCTTTGACCTGGAAGAGGTTTCAGGTCACATCGACGTGGCGATTAAAAGAGGCGACGGTCTACTTACAAAAAGTTTGGTTTGTTTGTTTCAAGAGAAAGAGAGAGGAGAGGGAAGGAGGGAGGGGAAGGGGAAGGGGAAGGGGAAGGGGAAAGGGAAAGGGAAAGGGGAAGCGGAAGGGAAGGAGGGAGAGGGGGAAAGGGATGGGGATGGAGAAGGGGAAGGAGAGGGAGCGAGAGAGAGACAAAGAGAAAGAGAAAGGGTAAAAAGAAAGAAAAGGTAAGATCAGACTGAAGAGCGAAGCAAGAGAGACAAAGGAAACAAAGGATGACGCCTCGTACTAGAAGAGGGTGCCACGATGCGTAAGGCTTGTAAATGAATTTCATAACAAGGGGAAACCATAGGGATGTCCTAATCAAGAGTCTACTACAGCGAAGTCACAAAGGCAACCACGAATACTGGACCGAAAGAAAAAAAAACGTACTCTAATTCGGAAAGAGGAAGTTAAGTTAGGAACTCCTTTACTCACTCGACGTAAAAATAAAAAACACTTAATAGAGTTATCTCGCCCACAGTGAAGCAAGCAGGGTGTCTCACTAATGATCCCCTCCTAAAAGAAATCAATGAGGTTGCGACGCATTTCCCCCACTGGATGGCTGCGAGTCCTCAGTCCCAGCCAAGGAAGGGTGCCATACATGCCCATCCGAACTCAATTCCACACAGACCCTAATCCCCCTCCCCCTTTCCTGTAAGTTACATGCCATTCATACCCACCTGAACAGAGAGAGAGAGAGAGAGAGAGAGAGAGAGAGAGAGAGAGAGAGAGAGAGAGAGAGAGAGAGAAAGAGAGAGAGAGAAAAAAAAGTGAGAGTGAGAGAAGGAAAGAAAGAAGGTAAGAGAGAGAGAGAGAGAGGAAGACAGAAAGAGGAAGAAAGATAAAAAAGAAAGAGAAAGAGCGAGACAGAGTTCGCAGGGAGGGGAGATGTCGAGAAGGCAAGGAGGTGCCAGTGGGTCGCTGAAGCAAGACACACACACACACACAGGCCTTGGGAGTCACCGTCAACACTGGGTATTGATTGGGAGGGTTGAGGTGGTCACTGGCCTCTACCCTCAAGGTGACGGCTTAATTTCCCCCCCCCCGCAAGGACAATTGGAAGGAGGGGAGGGGCGGGGGTTAATAAAGGTCAGAGAGTAAAGGAAAGCAATGACTAAATTGGAAAAGGAGAAGGATTGAATAAAAGATGAGGAAATGGCTAAATAAAAGTTTAAGAAAAGACCCGAGAAAAGAAGATTCATAAACACTAAATTAATGGATAGGAAAAAGGCTAACGAAGAAAAAAAATGTGACTAAACAAGGAAGAAGGTGAGATCAAACAAGTGGTATGAAATGACTCAATGGGAAGAGAGACGGGAGGAATGAAGAAGAGAATGGATAGACGGAGAGTAAAGAACAAAAGAGTGGACGAGAGGAGAGACAAAATGACCAAACAGAAGAGAGAGAAAGAGAAAGAGACCAAGTTAGACAGAGAACAGCTTTAATAGGACTAAATAAGAGAAGAAAGAAAATGACAAAGAAAAAGTCCCAAAACAGAGAGGAGAGAAGAGCGTAGCGAATGGCGTAGAATCCGACGCGAGTGACTTTCCTCCTATCTCTCCCACTTCTCAAATCGGAAACCTTATGAGCGGCCGGCAATTTGGCGACTCCGAGATGCAA
>BOPN01000143.1:404861-414861 GCA_017312705.2 Penaeus japonicus
TACTTCTTCTTCTTTCTCTTCTCCTCCTTCTTCTTCTTCTTCTTTCTCTTCTTCTCCTCCTCCTTTTACTTCTTCTTCTTCCTCTTCTCCTCCTCTTTCTACATCTACTTCTTTTTCTTCCTCTTCTTCTTTTCCTCCTACTTCTACTTCTTCCTCTTCTTTTTCCTTTTCCTTCTACTTCTTCCTCTTCTTTTTCCTTTTCTTCTTCTCCTGCTCCTTCTACTTCTACTTCTTCTTCTCCTCCTTCTACTTCTACTTCTTTTTCTTCCTCTTCTTCTTCTCCTTCCCCCTTCTACTTTCACTTCTTCTATTCTTCTTCCCCCTCTTTCTACTTCTATTTCCTCTTCCTCCTCCTTCTCGCAGTGCCGGTAAGACTAATTGGGCAATTAGCGACTTTAACGCATTTACGAACCAGCCCCGCCACTTGCCGCTTTATTAGACCTTCCCGGCGCGGACACGAAAGGTTTACGACTGGTTGTGCGCCCCCCCCCTCCCCCTCCCGAATCTACGCGACAGCTGTTTCTTCTGCGTGATATCGTGAGATCGAGAGATCATGAGGCGTAGATTTATGAGGATGGGTATATATCATGTTAAAACAATTCGGTTGGCGATGGTGCCGGTATAAAGTATGTTTTCTTTACTGCGTTTTTGACGGTGGATCGCTAAAAAATGCATTTCGCGAATGTAAGAGTATTCAATACGTAATTTCCTCTATAAAAAAAACATACTCAAATCATGTCTTTACCCCACTATGAAGGTTAGTAAAGCTATGTGTTATAAACACCCTCCATTACTTCATACGCACGCAAATTTACACACACACTCACACACACATACACACACCTGGAACGGAGGCATAAAATATAAAGAAAAGTATTTGAAAACTCACGAGAACTCCTTCCTGTAATTATTTATATTTTTGTTAATTACTAAATACCGTGTCGACAATTTGGAAGTTCTGGGAGAAGGGAAAAAGGAAATATATACAGACACAAAGTGTTTTTAATATATATATATATATATATATATATATATATATATATATATATATATATATATATATATATATATATATATATATACAGAGAGAGACATACACACACCTGTATGATAATAATAATGTAATAACATATATATTATAATATATCAAATAATGATATATTTAATAATATATGTAATAAGAAGAAAATAAACATCGTGTATATATAATAATAATAATAATGATAATTTAAATATGATAATATATCAAATAATGATATATCTAATAATATATATGATAATAAAAAAAATAGTCCACTTTAAAAATGAATCCTCTCATAGCAACCTTTGGATCTTTGCACTTTTGTTTCTCCTCTCTCTCTCTCTCTCTCTCTCTCTCTCTCTCTCTCTCTCTCTCTCTCTCTCTCTCTCTCTCTCTCTCTTACACACACACATACACACACACACACACACACATACATACACACACACACACAAATAAGCGCGTGCATGCATATAGCTATACAGCTAGATGTGCAAACTTTGTGTCCCGCTTTTGCTACCTTCTGCATGTGTTGCTTGCCCCCCCCCCCCTCCCCTTCACCCCTCATGCATGCCTACCACGATCGTTCTTTCCCTTCGCCCCCGTCACCACCTCGGCGCGACGACTTGATCAGAACCGAGAAGTCCTCAGCTAAAACAACTTTTCCAACCTCCTTATCATAATTTCGAACTTCTGATGCCTCGCCTTTTACCTCCTTTCAACTTCCCTCCTCCTGAAGATGCAATGTTGCCTCTCCTTGCAGATTGCACCTTCAGCACTCAACTGCACGTGTGCTTGCACTTGGTTGTGCAGCACGAGCACTGCAATCTGCTTTCATGTTTCAAAATTCGCTCGCCTTCTACTTCCCATCCGCTGCATTCTCTTCTCTTAATCGCATAAAATTCAGTGTCCCATCTCCAACGCCCACCTCCCCGTCTCCCCTTCTACTAAGTCTCAGGCATCACACAATGGGATTCTTCCGGTACTTCATCTCAGTAACGAGATAAGTGTCGGCATCTTTACCGGGTCTTGCGGACGAGACCGTCGGATTCCCTTTGTTCGACCTTACCTTGACGCCATTCGCTCCACCTGCAATTAGGCTCTGTGAGCGTCACGCAACGCTGTTCCCGCCGCCTTTCCCCTCTTCCTGGAGACAAATGCTGCAAAGGAACGGTGACGAAGCAGATCCACACAGGGGAGGACCGGGGGGATGAGAGGCGCTAAAACTCCCGGTTAATGCCAGGAGTAATTCGACCTCACACGAACGAGTGTCATAAATCCTGTGGCATCACGCCTGCTCATGACACTTACATACTCTCTCACACACACGCACATGCGCGCATATATACACGCACATGTACGCACGAATGGAATATCTGGTCCTTCTTCCTCTTCCTCGACCTAGGAACAGTTGTCCCATAGTTATAAATTACCAAAACTTATCATGTAACTTGAAGATGGATAGATGGATAGATGGATAGATAGATAAAGATAGATAGATAGATAGATAAATAGATAGATAAATGGATAGATGATAGACAGATAGATAGATAGATAGATAAATAGATAGAGATATAGAGATAGAAAGATAGATAAATTGACAGATAGATAGAGATAGAAAGATAGAGACACAGAAAGATAGATAGATAGATAGATGGAGTGAGGCATGGGGGTGGGGGGGGGCTAAGAGGGACATCCTGTTGGCCCTTATTTAACTCTCCTCACGACCCACCTCTTGCCTCATCCGGGACACGGAGCCTGGGGTCCGATTCTTTATACACCTATTCTTTCATACTAATTGAACAGAGCCTCCTTCCCCCTCCCCCCCTCCCCTAACGTCTTCCACCCGCGCGTGCCACCCCCCTCCCCCCCTCAGCCCTATCAGTTCCAGCAACCATTTTTGGACACAGTCTTCCTCGCATCGGCCATTCCACCACCGCTTTTATTTCCCTCTTAATATCCGGCAAGGCAATCAATCTGCCTGCGAGACAAACATAAATCTAAGAACGAATTATAAAACATAACTAAGACTCCTCCACTTCCCTTTTTTCTCTAATTCTGATGTAAAACGAATTCGCTATTTAAGCCATGGAAGATTTCGGGAAACTTCACTCATGACCGAAATGAACCAAACGAAGTATAAATTCATGGCCCTCAAAATCGCGGACGTTTCTGAATCGGCGACTCTGCGCCTAACATTCTAACAACGTTAACCAATATTCTCAGGAAGGTCTTCAAGCGTCGCCTTTCAGTCCCACAAGAACGTGACGCATTAACAAAACTATCCACTGAACTCTACAAGGGCTGAAAGACATACACGCAGGCACGCACATACACAAGTACACTCAAACACACAGACACAGGCACAGACACAACACACACAGACACAGACACAGACACAGACACACACGCACATGCACACACATACACACATTCAAGAAGGAGCTCGACTCGGGTGCATGACAACCCTTCTTGTACGTCCTAGAAACCGCTACCGTGCACGACAGAAGAGCGGCAGGATAACGCCCCTTGCTCGTTAATCACAACACGGGCGATGAGGCTGACAATCAACACGTCACAACACACGAATCTCTGACCACGCCCCCATCTTCCCCCTTACGGCTTCGACCTTCCTTCCCCAATCGACATCCCTTACCCATTCGACACTCATACTCCTTACCGCCTCGACCCCCTCAATCCCCTCAACCCCCTAATCACAACCACTGCGTCATCTATCATCTCTCACACCCTCACCACTCCCGCTTGTGCGTGTTTCCCCTGACCAACAGGCGCAGATTTCGTCCTGATAACTTTCACGAAAAAACAAGCGTAAAAAATATCTGCATTTTTTATTTGTATTTTTTTTTTCTGATATCAGTATATCAAAGACAGTGAAGAAAATAATCAATATTTATTCTGGGTAGTTTTAACGATTCTTAAGGATATTAGTATTCAATTAATGTAATTATATTAACGCAAATACCTTACAAAGTCAGTAAATGAAATGCGGAAGCATGTGCTCATGAATTTTCAATGCAAACTAAAAGAAAATAGAAGGGAAAGCTTTAAAAATTTACTTTGTATATATATTTCCCCTTTCCCTTCTGCCACAACCTCCAAAGCTTCGACACGGTATATAATAATAAAAAGAAAAATATAAACTATTACAGCAAGGTGAATTTTCAAAATAAGCTACAAAAAAACAGGAAAAAAGGATTCAAAAATATTCTGAATATATATATAAATTCATAAATTTCCCCCCTCTTCTCCCACGACTTACAGAGCGTCGAAACAGGAACGGAGTATTTACCTCGCAAATATAGCTTCGCACACGCTATGCATCCAACCTTGTAAAAAATTCATCCCCTTACCCTTCCAAGGGGAAAAAAGAGAGTAGCGATGACCTCTCACGCAACCTCCCCCCTCCCCCTGTGACCCTTCTTAAAATAGGAGGAATAATAATAGGTAGGAGAAAAAAAAAGAAGATAAAAAAGACAAAAAGAAAGAGAAAAAATAGAAAAAAATAATGAATAAATAAGAAAAAGAAGATACATAATGAAGATGATGAAATTGAAAGAAAAAATGATTGAACAAACGACGAAGAAACATAAAAAGGAAGACACAGAGGAAAGGATACAGAAAAAAACGAAAAGAGAAAAGGAAAGGAAATAAAGAAAAAAAAGAAGAAAAAAAAAGGTCATGGCACCATACAGATCAACAGCATTCAGCCTGAAACCAACGCACATCATTTTTCACTCTCTAACACCGCCATCCGGACGGACTCCTGGACGTAAATCATGCAGGAGCAGCTCAGGGGTCAGAAAACCAAAGGGGGAGAGGGTGAAGGCGAATTCAAAGGGGGATGGGGGGGGGGGGCAGGAGAACGGAGAACAAGGCCCTATGTGCGATATGAGGGCGATTTATGAGGTCGATGTATGAGGAAGGGAGATACGGTCAGGAAAAGAAGAGTAGAGGGGTGAAGTAAAGGGGTTGGAAAGGGAGAGAGACAGGGAGAAGGAGAGGTAGAGAGACAACGCCAAATTCAGAGGGCGGATAACAATAAGTGATTAAAAACAATAATTGCACAGACAGGCGCCATGCGAGACACTGCTCTACCATTGCTTATGCATGGTCCCTAACACGAAAACACGCTTGCTACATGTATAGGAAAATGCACGCACACATAGATACACTAATAATTCTGAAGGCAAAACATTTACGATATCAGACGTTGCCTTTTGAAAGATAAGATAAACACTATTACCATAGTTTATAAAAAAATATATACTAAAATTAATGATAAAAATCTGCAACAAACACATCAACAATCGCGTTTGTTATTCAATCAATATCGTGTGCATTTGTTCATTCGCCACCGACGCAGTTCATTGTAGAAGCAGAAATAGAATTATCATGGATAACAGAAATATCATCAGAGTTAATCTACAATATTAATAAACGAAATTTCACATATGACTGCCATTAGGGGTGATGTTGAAGCGCGTGGTGCGAATAACAGCGTGGATGGGGCATTTTGTATGTACCCGAATGTGCATTTGCCACTGGACTGCAACCATATACCCTATTTTATGAACACTTAACCGGTCATAAAATATGGGTAAATTATTGTTAACTGAACACCCAACAAGGTATATCGTTATTAACATGTTAATTTAAAAAATATATTTTCATACCTGAACACATATTACATGCCCCACTATTATTCCCATCGCACCCACAACAAACAAAGGCTTACATCTACAAACAAATTCAACAATCACAACCCCCAAAAACGAAAAAATCAACAAACAAGACACCAAAACCACCACCACTAGCAACAGTGCAAGAATTCAAGCGTCCCCCTCCCCATCCATCCCCCCCCCCTCACCATGGCCAAACCCTCCCAAGTGGCCACGAGAGGCGCCCCACAAAATCCTCAGCAAACACTCGAAGCCGCTCAAAAATATGTCTAATCCAGCCACTTGATGCCTCCAACCACGACTCTCACACGGAAGGAGTAAAGAAGGCTGAGCTACCCGCGACTCCTTAGTGATGTGCCTGAGAAGTGGCACATGCTGAAGATAACGTTATATGGCTGTGAGCGCTGTGTGGCTGTGGGCTTTATATGGCTGTGAGCGCTGTGTGGCTGTGGGCTTTATGTGGCTGTGAGCGTTGTGTGGCTGTGTGTGTTGTGTAGCTGTGGGCTTTATGTGGCTGTGAGCGTTGTGTGTCTGTGCATGAGCGTTATGTAGCTGAGAGCGTTGTGTGGCTGTGAACGTTATGTGGCTGTGAGCGTTGTGTAGCTGTGAGACTTATGTGGCTGTGAGCGTTGAGTGGCTGTAGGCGTTATGTGACTATGAGCGTTATGTGGCTATGAGCGTTATGTGACTATGAGCGTTATGTGACTATGAGCGTTATGTGACTATGAGCGTTATGTGGCTATGAGCGTTATGTGACTATGAGCGTTATGTGACTATGAGCGTTATGTGACTATGAGCTACCCCGTGACTCTTCAGTGATGTGGCTGGGAATACTGAGGGTAACATTTCCGTTCACGCGCATCAAAGGGAATAAAATAACGCACACACAAACGGTACACAATCAATAAAAAGACATATACACAATCCATTTCTAAAAAGCCTCACATACTCATCAATAAAAGTCTACGTCCTTCAAAGGGCCAAATGAACCCTGGCATCATAGATCTTCCTCCTCTTCCTCCCTCACCCCCTCCCTACATGCTTCCACTCCCCCCTTTGCCACTCTTCAAGGGAAACCTCAATGAGCGTAGCTTCTCGGAATTCAAAGTATCCGATCCTCTTCATTAAAGTGGGTGGAAGACGAAGCCATAAATCTTCTTCGGAAGTTTGAAAAGAGGAGGATCTTCTTCATCTACTTCTTCTTCCTTTACCCTATTTTTTCTTCTTCTTTTCTTTTCTTGTCTTCTTTTTCTACTACAATATCATATCTACTACATTTACTTATACTACTACTACTACTACTAACAAGAGCAATAATATTTCATTTTCTTCCTCCACCTGTTCCTCCTCTACTCCCTCCCCATCCTCTTTTTCTTTTTCTTCTTATCATTATTATCATTATTATTCCTTCTCCTCCTCCACTCGCTTCCCACCTCTTCCTCCACTTCTTCTTATCATCATTATCATAATTACTATTCCTCTTCCTCTTCCTCCTCCTCCTCCTCAACCTCCACCTCCTCCTTCCTTCCCATGGCCATTCCCAACCCTTTCCCTTCTCTACTGCAATACGCCTCGTTGGCTTGACTAAAGATTTCTTTGATTAATTAGCGCATCTCTCTCTCTTCCCTCTCCATCCCATCAATGGCAACAGCATGGCAAAAGTGAAGAATTATAATCTTGTAACAAATTAACGGAGCAAGTGAGACGCATATACAGTTTGCTAGATACAGATATAATAGGTGTGTGTGTGTGTGTGTGTGTGTGTGTGTGTGTGTGTGTGTGTGTGTGTGTGTGTGTGTGTGTGTGTACATATATATATATATATATATATATATATATATATATATATATATATATATATATATATATATACATATACATATATATATATATACATATATATACATATACATATATATACATATATATATATATACATATATATACATATATATATATATATATATATACATATATATACATATATATATATTCATATATATATATATATATATATATATATATATATATATATATATATATATATATATATGTCCCCTCCCCCCTACCCGTCCCCGGCCATCGCGCCGCCAGAACAAACACTCTCCCTTGATTAAATACGGGTTGTGAAACAGTGCCTCCTCGCCGTGCTCTTCCCCGTTAAACTTCCCGCGATTCAGAGCCTGCAGATCGCCTCGTCATGATTTTTATGTCTGAGTTCCCCTTTTATTTTCTGCTGACAAGACCGCAATATTTTTTATTGTTCGGAACTAAAATTCCAGAGACGAACCTGTATCGGAGGTATGTCACTAAATGAAGAGGTGTGTGTGTGTGTGTGTGTGTGTGTGTGTGTGTGAGTGTGTGTGTGTGTGTGTGTGTGTTTGTGTGTGTGTATAGACAAAAACATAATGTCGGTCTCTAAAATGAGAATTTGCATAATATGAGAAATAGAAAATGCAAAACTCCGCAAAACTGCCACCAAATAAAGAAGGGGCATTTCCAAGTCAACAGAGTCAAGACATTGACACATTTTGTTTTTAGTTTTACTCCCCACCAAAAAATCTAAACTAAACTAAACTAAAGAAGGAAGGAAAACATGTAGCAAAAATAAAAAAGGCACAATAAATAGCCGAACTATTCCAAAGACCCATTTTCAACCCACGTCTAGCAACTCCTTTACAATAGCACACAGGATTCATTAAAAGAAGGAAAAAAAAATCTAAAAAAAAACAATCACTATATCAAATAACCAATATCCATAAACTAAAGAAAAAAAATACAAAATCATTTTCTTAAAAAAAAGACAAGTCTCGAGAAAGATGTTTCCAGGTAAGACCGCGTCCTTAATGGGTCGTCCCGGCACTTCAGACGACGCTTCCTTGCAACGAATGCAATTGAAGACGACAACAAACGATAAAGTGGAAACTGAAAGAAACGAGGCAAGTACTTTCTCTCCCTTTTTTTTTCTTTTTCTTTTTAAATGAATTGTAGTTTGGACCTATTTCATTTACTATATAATAGACGATAATCAAACCTAATATTAATGATAGATTAATTTGAACATCCAAAAAAGTAACAATAACAATACCAAAAAATAATAACAATAATCATAACAACATCAATAATAAAACATCAAAAACAATAATAATGATAATATTCCATATAATGATCATGATGATAATGACGAAAGTTATAATAATAATAGTGACAATAAGAGTAATAATAATAATGAAAATAACAGTAATAACAAAAAAGTCATAGTAGAAATAACTACCAAGAATAATAATATTAATAATAATAACAGAAATAATATCAATAATAAGATTATAAACAAAATAAACTGCAAGAATAATAATGATAATAATAAACACATTGAAAGATAATGATGACGATCATGCAAATATTCAATGCAACAGCAGCAGAAACAACAACAAAAATAACATCATCAATAACGATAACAATAATAATAATGAAAACAACAAGAATAAGGATAGTATTAATAAAAACAAAAACAACAGTGCTTATAATAGCAATAACTGAAGTAACAATAATGGCATTGACAATGATATTGAAATAAAAAATGATGATGGTAATGCCAAGAACAATATTGTAGAGAATAATAACTATAGAGATAAAGATCATAAAAATGACAATGATAATAACTGAAAGGAAAAGGAAAATGTTTACACTGCAAATCCAACTTCCTTCCATGACTCCAAGTTTTAAGTTTATAATACGAGGTGCATTGCATAAACCCTAATCTAGGCAAATCATATCAATTGCCTGAAATGGCCCATTTCCTTGACCTAAAATAGAAATGAGTAACATCAAACGGAATATGAAGGAACAAGATTGCATAAAACCGAATATATAAATCTTCCATTCCTATGTGCCCCATATTATAAAATATGCATTGTCTTTTCATGACAAAAAAGAACAACAAAACACGTTAATAAAATAAACAGCCTTCATTCTTACCCTCCATCCAGCGGTTCACTCTCCGTGTGTCAACTTTTTACGGCCAAAATGCAGCGCTAATGACACCTTCAGATGAAACGTTTGTTGCGCGTTTAGGCGGTTCAGAAGTTTTGAGAAAAGTTATGACAGCGTCGCCTCCTGCGTGTGACACTGGCTTTTTGTGTTGTCCACTTTCCTAAGGAATCCTGCCGTGAAGTCTTCACCTTCTAAACGCAAGTCGAGGGAAAAGGAATGAGATACTTTATCAAAATATTTAAGAGTGCAACTATCCCCAGTCGCGTCCGGCACACGCGGAGAGACC
>BOPN01000143.1:422361-429861 GCA_017312705.2 Penaeus japonicus
TCGTATCATAAGAAATGCAAATTGATAATAGGACTGTTGCAAACTAAGATCGTGTTCTAACAACCAATTTCCAACGCTTGTGCTGAAATCAGGTGGACCTACACTGCGATTTCGAATTGCAAAATGCAAGTGAAACGTGACCAGTTTTCCTCCCACAACTTATATCAATCACACAAAAATAAGAAGGTGCGCTGACACCAATCCTCGCACGTCCAAAAGCGCATGCTCTCTATGACGCTTATAATACCGTTACACAACCGTCCGTGTAAGTTTAAATTCACTCTCCGAAAGTAAACGGCACATCCGGGGCCCTGTTCCTCCTGCACCTCCTTCTCCTACTCTCCTGCAGGCGATCCCCAGTAATGTTCCTTTGACGCGACCTCTGACGAAACCCGCGACCAGCCAGAGTGAAGTCGGATCTCGGAGGGGATGGCGCTCCTGAAGCCAGCGAACAAGGGAGATATTCATTTTACGAGGTTCATTTGGCAGGCGCTTCCAGCCCCACAGAAGCGGGTCTCAGCTTCGCTAACGTTTGCTCGTTCGTGATTAGCTGCCATGATACTGACACAGATGTTGCTCAGGGTTATTGCACGATAACTCTATATGGAACAACTGGCGCCATCTTCCAGACAATGCAATATGCAAGCTTGTAATTACGTCCTTAACATTCAACTTCGCATCCGAGAGAAGTTCGGCCGCGCCCTTGCAGCTGACAAGTCCCCGCGGGGACCTTGGGTCCTTTCCCGGCAAACGACTCTCGGCTCTATCGCAAGCTGCTGCAGAACTTCTTATGCTGCATTCCTTGACTCGACTCCCATTCCAGGACGCTCGTTCAAGCTTGATTAGAATTAAGGAATAAAAGCGTGGTCTTGCTGTATTCTTACAGCGATGAGTCCCTTCTCGATTATTCATCTTCGGGCTCGGCGTCTCGGGTGCGCAGTAGGGTAGTCCCGTTTTACGTCCACGGTCTTCCCTTGCTAATTAGAAGGATGTGTCTCCACAGCACTCGGCAGCAGCCCCATCACGGAGCTAGGAAGAGCTTAACTTTCTGAGACACTCCTCCGCCGCGCCGAGCACTCTAAAACTCAAGCTCCTTTGAAATCCAAACTTGCATAATTCCTATTCCCTTGCAAACCTAAATCTAAAATCGACACTGGAATCATATCGCCATTACTATTTTCCTCGGGCGGTCTGGCGCTTCGCTTTACCACGATTTTCTTCCTTCTATATGTTGTTTGTTTCGATTCCTGATTCCCGGATCCTCCATTTTTTTTCCAACGGGCCCAGTGCTTCCCTTTATCAATTACTTTATATCCTTATTCCCGATGGCAAAGGACGTTCACCGAGTCCCCCCCATGAGCAGCTAAGGACGACGACATGAGCCACGTGGGCCTTGGCTGATGGATGTTTGTGTATGCTTCCATGCATGACACGACCGATGGAAACTATGTTGCTTATTAAATGTTAAAAGAACACAACTATGCAAACCATCCATTCACTCATCTATCTATTCGTTCATTCATTCTCATTCTCTCTCTCTCTCTCTCTCTCTCTCTCTCTCTCTCTCTCTCTCTCTCTCTCTCTCTCTCTCACACACACACATGGGAGCGTACACGTATGTGTGTATGCGCCAATATGGGTGCACGAGAGCCCGCCACTTTGCGCGTGCGTGTATCCATTTTCCAAATCAAAATAAAATTACTAAAAAAGGAGAAAAGAAAAAAAAAAACGATGTGCGACGCGTTAAATTGCAATGAAAAGAAGCGGACTGGAAGGAAAGTAACGAGGCGTCCTTCGCGCAGTCCTTCGCGAGGATGGCACTTCTCACGGCGCCTTCTGAAGGAGTGCCAGGTCAAGTAAGCACGCCGTGCCAAGGAAGGGAGGGGAGAGAAGGGAGAAGGTGGAGGAGGAGGCGGAAAAAGAGGAGGAATAGGAGGAGGAGGAGGAGGAAGGGAGGAGCAAAAAAAGAAGATGAAGATGAAAAAGAAGAAAAAGAAGAAGGAGGTGGAGAGAAGAAGAAGAAGAAAAGGTGGAGGAGGTGGAGGAGCAAGAGTAGGAGGAGGAGAAGGAGGGGGATGAGCAGAAAAAGAAGAATATAAATGATACTAATAATAAGAAGAAAGGAAGAAGGAAGAGGAGGAGAAACAAGATACACGGGTATTGGACGTCACACCGCCACTGAAAATACAAAAATAACCATGAACCAGAGAAAGTAAAAGAAACGATAAATCATAAGAAAAATAATGTCGAAGGAAAGAATAAAGATAAGAAAAATGTAGAGAGGAAACATGTAAGAGTTTTCTGCCTTGCAGCCCTGCAAGTGACAGACTTCTGGAGTAAAAAAAATAAATGAACATTTCATGAAGAAAATGTTTGCTTTATACGTTTTTTCCGAATGGGCAAGGGAGGACACATAAAAAAGTTATCAATTATCTTTAATCTGACATCTCGACATGAGAGAGAGAGAGAGAAAGTTGAAGCAACAGTAAATAAACAAATAAGTCTCAAAATACGAAAACCAGAATCCGAGGGAAAAAATCTTCATCCAAAATTTAAAATTAATTCCTTACGAGACAAAGAGATTTTCAACCTCATAAAGCAAAGGGGACCAATACGCACAAATCTATAAGAGAAGAGATTACAGCTGTCGACATAGATAACAAGCGAATATAATTGACATGAATCCATTATACAAATTTCTGAATGCCATCACACATCGACGTCTGAAATAGACCACCGTGTTACTAAAAAAAATATATATAATAAGTAATGCAAATAATAAAATAGGATGAATCAATAAAAAATAAAAATAGATACAAACAAACAGACAGTACTACCTCCCCCCCCCCCAAAAAAAAAAAAAGAAAAAAAAAAGAAAAAAAAATCAACGATATCGCCAAGTGCATCCGTTAAGCGTCTCATGAGTTTACGAAAATGTTCACGTCGTCGAGACGAAATCACGCTCGCATTCCTCACGGATGGGCCTTTAGCCTAAGCGAAGAAACCGTGCTAGTGCAAGTCCCCTCTAAGAGGCGAGGGGGACTTTGCTCTGTTGCGCATTTGGCTGTGGGACTCAACTGCTCTCTCTCCGTCTCTATCTCCTCCTATTCACAGCTAGTTTGTCTGTCTGTCTTTCCATATCTGTTTTATTTTCTTCAGCTTTTTCCATGTCCTGTCTTCCCTTCTTTCTCTCCCTCTCCCACTCTTCTTCCTCCCTCTCTCTCTTTCTCTCACCCCTCTTCCTCTCTCTCCCTTTCTCTCAAACCCTCTTCCTCCCTCCCTCCCCCCCTCTCCTCTCCCACCCCTCTCCTATTCCTCTTTCTCCCATCCCTCTCCTACTCCTCTCTCTCTCTCTCTCTCTCTCTCTCTCTCTCTCTCTCTCTCTCTCTCTCTCTCTCCCATCCTTCTCTCTCACCCATCCCTCTCCTACTCCACTCCCTCTCCCACCCTTCATCCTCGTCCTCTTCCTCTCCCTCATGGATTAAACATGTTCCTTCACGCTTCATCCAACTGCTTTCATCACGTCTCTTCCCTTTGTTTATATAGCCCGAGTGAGAGCATGCGCACTGTATATGCCCGCGATCACTTGAGAGCTTAATGCTAACAAAGAGACAAAGACTAAGGAGAAGGCAGGCGGTCGGGGAATCAATAGCATATATATATCAGACGACGAGACGTATGTAAATATTATCACGCATGTAAACATTTAGGCTTCCTAATTAGTTTACGGCAAAACGGGAAAAATAAATCCACTGCAAATAACAACGTCATTAAAATATCCCCCGGCAAGCAAGTAGGTGTGTTTCTTCCATCTTGACGGTCTATATATAACGACGGCAATTCTTGACTCCTCTCTGTCTACGCTTTATTTCCATTGTTATCCTTGGTTGTTTCTCTTTCCCCCACGCCGCATTCCTAACACCCCATCCACCCCTCCTCCTCCACTCGTTTTTTTCCATGTATTGCGCCTCGTTATCCCCGCCGCCCAGTGAAGGCAACTTCCACTAATTTTCGGCCTCCATTACGTAATACGGGTTTGCATCCTTACTTTGGGGTCGTGCCTTATCTCCTGCGAGTGACTAGGCGACTCGGTATGACCACCCCTTTCTCCGGTTCCTCCTAACCCTGTACTACCCGCCCCTACAGACCCTCTAAAGAGATTATGCAAATTAGGATTTTTATTCACGCCAACTGATATTAATAAGTTCAATGAAAACAAGCTGTACTATATCGTATACTCCAAGATTGTACATTTGATTCTATGGAGAATAAATAAATAAATAAGTAAATAAAATATAAACCATTCACAAAATCCCTACCGGCAAGGATTAGTTGAGTAATTACGCTATTAAAATGTAGCTAAAAAGAAATAAACGGATGTTAAAATATTTTAGTTAGACATAAAAAGTCTCATTTTCTTTAGTATTTTTGGCTCCGTTTTCTCTCGAGCTTAGACCCGGGTATAGGGTAAACCAAAGTAAAATCCATGCGTTTTCGTCACTAATAAGAAAATGTAAATAGTTATCAACCCAATTTTATTGCCAGCTATCTTATTACTAGTTATCACATTATTAATAGAATCACTTTCAAAAGGAAATCTCTAGACTATAAACTAAACTAAACACTATAGCAAGCGTAATGTCGACATCCCTAATTCAACTAATTCTTAATAATGATGATGATGATGATATTAATGACAATAATAATAAAATAATATGAAAAAATATTAAGGGTAATGATGATAATAACAATTATCATAAGAGTAATAATAAAAAATAAAAATAATAACAATAATAATAATGACAATAATAACAATAATAATCATGACAATAATAACAATAATAATAATAATAACAATAATGACAATAGAAACAATAACAACAACAACAGCAATAACACTAATAATAACAAGGAAAATGAAGATAAAAAAATAATGATGATGTGATAACAGATAATAACAAACTAAAAAAGCATTTAAAAAAAATCGTAGAATGCACAGATTTCCAGCAAATCCGGCCTCGCCCGAACTCGTATCCCGCGAGCAGAGCGTGTTAAAAAAATGCAGATTGGAAACTCGTTGTCAATATTTCTCGCTAATACAACGGGAGTCCCACGGCACGACAAATATCTTTGGTGCAATATATTCGTCCCATCATATTAACAGTCAGCCAGTCAGTCAGTCACTCTCTGTCTCTGTATCCGTCCCTTCCACTGTTCTTATCCTTCCCTGTCTGCCTCTGCCTCTGTCTCACTCCCTCTTCCTCCGTCTCCCTCTCCCCTCTCCTTCTCTCCTTTCAGAAATATCTCAATCTACCGACGACAAATCTCTTTATGATTCGGATATCAGTAACAATAAATTACCTCACCTCCAATAACCCTCGACGATTCGTCTTCTCGGGCCGTTCAACTTCCGTCCTTCCGGAGGAGGGACTTTTCTGGTTATCTTTGGGTGGCATTGGTGTTCATGCTCTCCTTTCCCGCCTCTTGCCGTTGGGTTCTCTCGCGCTTTATTTTTTCTCCCGTTCGTTCGTTCGTTCTGTGTGTGTGTAGTTTGTGTGTGGTTTGTGTGTATGTGTGTGTGTGGGTTGTATGTGGGTTGTGTGTGGGTTGTCGGCGGGTTGTTTGTATGTGTGTGTGTGGGTTGTGTGTGGGTTGTGTGTATGTGTGTGTGTGGTGTGTGTGTGGGTTGTGTGTGGGTTGTGTGTGGTTTGTGTGTGGTTTGTGGGTGGGTTGTGTGTATGTGTGTGTGTGTGTGTGTGTGTGTGTGTGTGTGTGTGTGTGTGTGTGTGTGTGTGTGTGTGTGTGTGTGTGTGTGTTTCTGGTTTCCATTTTCTGTTGTCTGTCTGTCTGTCTGTCTGTCTGTCTGTCTGTCTGTCTGTCTGTCTGTCTGACTGGACTGGACTGACTGTCTGTCTGCCTAGCCGCCTTTTCTTCTTTTCTCCTATATTCTATATCTGGTCTTACTCGTATATTTACGTTTTATTCATATCTTTGCGTCTTCTACACTCTTTTCTTTGCTATCTCTAAATTCTCTTTTGTTATTTGTATTTACCTTTCGTCCCTCTGTCACTGAATTGTTATCTTACTACAAATCGCTTTGTCTTCCTCTCCCTCTTCCTTTCTTAACTCCTTTTCTATTTTCTCTCCCCTTTCCTCTCCTCCACCCCCCTCCTCCCTTTCCTATTCTCCACTTTCTGTATTTTTCTCTTTTTCTGCTCCCCCCCCTCCTCCTTCATCTCAACATGGCCGCCTCCAACTGCTCAGAATTTACGATCTTAACTTGGAATATTTTCCTTGCTCTCCCGTATCCTTAATTGGGGCTTAAATGCGAGATTACGTTACAGCGGTCATAACGTATATCCACGAGAAAAAGAGTACAACATTTAAAAATACCGAAGGCAATTCATGACGTCATGTTTATTCTTGCTTTCAAGGTGCCCTGTGACGTCAGTAGATAAATGGAAGGTAATGACCGATATTACACTAGCTAAAAATTGGAATAGTTATATCAATATCATATTATTGAATAATGTCTGCCTTAATTATTGCCTTAATCTAACAGCACGCATCCCATTATCAAAATTTCTGACTTTTTAAATTACTGCTTTGCAAAAAAAAAAAAAAATCGATTCCTTCTCTCAGACCGTCATATGAACTGAGAACACAACGTCGAACTGTATGCGTCACAGATCTCCGCTTCTGCAGTGACTCAAAGACCTCCTGGTTTCATGAAGGTCAATACAGGTCATCACAGGTCAGATTAAGCTACCGAGATTGATTCCCTTCCAATCCAAAGACAAGATTAGTCTACCCAATTATGGGGATGAAGGTATAATTGAGAAGCAAATAACTGCACAGCGCAGGAGATGTAGTTACCACGTTTCGACCATTGTTGTTGGCGAGTTAAAGACCCAGCACTCAACGCACAGACTAAGAGGAGGAGCGCCGCTAGATACTCCAATTTCCGAATTCTATTATTCTAAATTACTTTCAAAACTTGCGGATGTGAATAATTACCATCCTTAAATTTCTCTCCCGTGCAGAAATATCGCCAAAGCCTTTCCGAGTCCCGGCTCATTTATTACTCAAGGATGGGATTTTAATGGATAGTTGAACGCATCACATAATTTTACCAAAGAGAGGAAAATCTTTTTATAAATCTTGTTAACTTTCTAAGTTTGGGGGATTCTCCTCAAATGATCACACGCGAAAAAATGGCGCGCTTCTTTTCTCCCTTCCTTTTTACATCGGCGAATGAAGATAATGTGCGAAATATAGGGAGATATATAGACCCACAAGCGCCCTCAAACCCACCCACTATTCCGCCCACACACACCCATTACCTCAATCATTTTCCCCTTCCTCATGATCCTAAACCACTCCTCTCTTCCCCTCCTTCATAACCTTAAACCCACTCCTCCTTCACCCTCTATCCTCTTCCTCCTCCTTCCCCTTTTCCATTTCCTTCATCCTATTCTCCTTTTTCTTCTTTTTCTTCTT
>BOPN01000143.1:434861-437361 GCA_017312705.2 Penaeus japonicus
TCTTTCGACAAGCTCCGCCTCTCTTTCCTTCTCTTCCCCTTCCCTTCACCCCCATCTCCCCACATCCCCTCCTTCTTCCAGACCAACTTTCTCGCGAAGACTAAAGAACACACCGCGTTCCCGGAAGAGCGCCAACGACGAGAACGCTCAGGATGTCCAAGAAGCAAGGCATCCTACCTGCCTACCTCTGGAGGAGGAGGAGGAGGAGGAGGAGGAGGAGGAGGAGGAGGAGGAGGAGGAGGAGGAGGAGGAGGAGGAGGAGGAGGAGGGGGGGAGGAGGAGGAGGAGGGGGGGAGGAGGAGGAGGAGGGGGGGAGGAGGAGGAGGAGGGGGGGAGGAAGAGGTAGTGATTGGGGGAATTAAAACAACAGTTCTTTTTTTTTTTTTTTTTTTTCTTTTTTTTTGAGACGACGATAAGAGTCCACTGAAAAATAGCTAATGTGATACAGCCCGTACTGTAACATACAGAAGTATTTGGCAGAAAAAGATACGCCCACAGCAGCTGCACAGACATGTTGACACAGGCCACATTTTGGTGCAGGGATACCAGGTAAATGTTTGCTATAAAAGGAGCAGTTCACTATGGTTTGCTTTAAACAGGAACTTGATTCACAAATTCATTGAAGTGCAAAGTTACCCTTCTAACAAAAGATAACTTTTACATGCATAGGACAGAAAACGGGAATGAACGCAGTTCAGATTATGGGGAAGATTATCTTTTATAATTAACTTTTTAAAGCACACACACGCACACACACACACACACACACTCACACACACAAAGAGAGAGAGAGAGAGAGAGAGAGAGAGAGAGAGAGAGAGAGAGAGAGAGAAAAGTGCACGTACGCATACACTCAGAGCGGCGAACTGCTCAGTTAAAAGTCTTGGGACAATTCCAGCCAAGTTTCATATCAGAATCATACAAGAGAAAAGTGCATTTAACTAGAAAACAATACAAAACGGAAACAAATAAAATAAGAGAAGTCATATTATACTGACATGAGCTAATTCTAACATTCACAGAATTGCCACAGAACTCCCGCCGTGCTCCAGGTTACGCATATGAGGAAATAGCTTGTCCATAAGTCTGGGCGTGGCGGTGCACTGGCTCTGTGTGGAGCATGGGTGGCAGCTGCGGCGTCGGCTCTCACTCGCTCCGGGCTCGTATATCACGTTTATAGTATGTCAACATCTATATTTCTCTCTACGAAACAACGACACTCCTCGCGCGAGCTTCGGATAAGCGTCCCGGTTCTCAGGAAGAGCACTCACTCGGGTGTGGCTCAGTGGTGACATAAAGGAACAAGTAAGTAACAAATGCCAAGGGAATACCGACAAACTCTGGAACAAAGGGAATTCCTGACAAGCACAAGCTCGGCGAGTTGGAAACGATCTTTTTGTGAGCGTGACACAAAGCAGGCAAGCACCTCCTGCACCTTCGCTTAATGCTTGAGGAAACCGTTGTTCGCCATCCTTCCCTCTGCGCCTCCTCCGGGATTTCCTGGAAATTGCCAACAACGTCTTGTGTTGATACAGCTTCTTTGATGCGGGAGAATTCAGCGCCGTAGTGGTGGTATATCATGGTTTTGGTGGCGATGGCAATAACCGAGATTATGATGACAATAATAAAGACAATTAGTGTGGCTCTGTTGATGTTTATGCAGCTGATTGACTTTCTAATAATGACTTTGGTTATCTCGGCGAGAAAACGCAATGAGAGACAACAGCCGTTCCGATAAAAGTGGAAGAAGTCGAGGAGATAGCAGAGAGTGTAAGAGCAATCCCCAAAACGCCAGAGGAGGGGAAGAGGGCGGCTCGGAGAAGGATGCCAGAATGAACGCGTGGTGCCGCCCGGTAATCTCATTGTGGCGTCTGGTATGCATGGGGCGTCTCTGTTGGGCTTCTCCACCATAAAACACTTCAACCGATCGTCTTCTTCTTCCTCTTGCTCGCTTCTTCTCCTCCCCGCCTCCCACCTCATATTTCCCTCTCAACCTCATAATCAGGATGAGAGGCAATTATGAGGTAAGGCCTGAGGCGCGTCGAGGTCTGCCCCCCGACGACGAAAGACGAAGACAAATGTACGAGGCTTGAGGTCCACGCGTGCCGCCGCCATGAGGAAATACTTAAACTTCTATTTTGTAAGTTCCATGAATATGATTTACATATAGAAAGATGGCGCACACAGCGTTTTAAAGGAGATGACTCTTTCGGGGGGTGGGGGGCGCCGCTCAATAACTCACATTTTCTTACCAAAACAAAGCGAATCTTGCAGAGATAATGTCCACTCGGCGGCCTCCTCGCATGCTGGAAGGGGCCAGTGCCACGAAAACTTCCTCCGGCAATAAATATTTTTTGGTTCCAAATACATTATTTTATGCTCATCTTATCGTTATCATAACAGACGACCATGTAAACCTCCCCCATAAATCCTTCCCTCCCGTCTCGCTTCCACGTCCCCAAGGAGAAAAAAAGGCTCGATATAACCTCCAGGAAAGATT
>BOPN01000143.1:452361-462361 GCA_017312705.2 Penaeus japonicus
CTCCTCCCGATATTACTTTTTTTTGCTAATCATCTCCCTTATTTCGTTGATTTTTACGTGCTTCCCCTATTCTCTCGTGCATCTTCCTCTCTTCTCGCCCTAATCATTTCTTTATCCCTTCTCATCTTTCATCCTCCCTCCAGCTCTCCAGCCCTCCAGTTCTCCTCCCTTTGCCGACTTCTTCGCCTTCGCCTTCGGGGGGGGGGGGGTACAGAGGGGAGAGAGAGGAGGGGAAGGAGGAGGGTTCATAAGAGAGGATACAGAGAGCAGCAGTGAAGGAGGAAGGGAGAGAGAAAGGGTGTTGAGAGGGAGAGGGAGCAGGTTAAGTGTAGAGAGGGTGGTGCATAAGAGAGGGAGAGGGTCCAGACGATCAGACGGGAAGGGGAGAGGGTACAGAGGGAAAGGAGAGGATGGGGTGTGAAAGAGAGATACAGAGGAGAGGCGTAAAAAAAAGAAAAAAAAAAGGGGTGAGATGGAGGTCTCATGGAGTCAAACGGAGAGGGGAGGGGGAGGGAGGAAGAGAAGGGGAGGGGGAGGAGAGGGAGGGAGGGAGGGAGAGGGAGAGAGAGAGAGAGGAAGGGAGGGAAGGGGGAGGGTGACTGAGGGAAGGCCAGACAAAAGGACTGTCACCTTACAACCGTAGATTTAGTCTGGCTAATAAAGGTCATGAAAGCTGGCATTCATGGTCTCTGCTCTCTGCTGCTGGAGGAGACATTCCGCCGTTCAGCTCTAGAAGATCCCGGCGCTTTAAATTGATATTAAAGCGGTTATGCAAAAACGAGTCAAGCACCGTCAGGGAGCGGTGATAACAGGGAGGGAAGTGAGGAGGAAGGAGGGAGGGAAGGAGGGAGAGAGAGAGAGAGAGAGAGGGAGGGAGGGAGGGAGGGAGGGAGGGAGGGAGGGAGGGAGAGAGGGAGAGGGAGGGAGAGGAGGGGAAGGGAGAGAAGGAAAAGGAAAGGAGGGAAGGGGAAGAAGAGAGAAGAGGAGGGAAGGGAAGGGAAGGTGAAGGGCAGGAGAGGGAAGAGGGTGGAAGGGAGGAAGGAGGGAAGAGAGGGAGAGGGAGGAAGGAGGAAGGGGGAGGAGAAGGAGGCGGGGAGGGAGGGAGGGAGGGAGGGAGAGGGAGAGGGAAGGGAGGGAGAGGGAGAGGAAAGGGAAGGAAAGGAAAGGAAAGGGGAGGGGGAGGGGAGGGGGAGAAGAGAGAAGACGGGAAGGAAGGGGAGAGGCTGGGAGAAAGGAATGGGAAGGAAAAGGAAAAGGAAAGGGAAAGGATGGGATAGGAGAGGGAAGGGAAGGGAAGGGAAGGGAGAGGGAGAGGGAGAGGGAGAGGAAGAAGGGTGAAGGGAGGGAGGGAGGGAGGGAGAAAAAGCAGAATGGAATAGTTCTCAGTAATTCCTTTCCACTGAAACCAAATAGGAAAGGAGGGTAAAAAACGCAAATTAGAAGATATTACAACTCTCACCCGCTAGTTAAGGTTAAGACACACTAATAACCAACACTAGTAATTAGTAATCCATACCCACGACTACAGCCCCCGAACAATTAGAAAAGTAGGAACCCAAGGACGACATAAAAAAAGCTCATATGCTTAAAGTTAGTACGGCCCCGTGATGCCTGAGTTAGTGCGACCCGCGTTAGTGATGGGCGTCGGTGGTGGTGGAAACCTCCCCCGCAGGAGCTTACCCTTCGTCAGGTCCTCGGCGCTACGGCGGAGGAGCTGGGCCGTGGCGGGCGGGTCCTCGTCATCGCCGCTGCTGTCGTCGCCGCAGCGGTACTCACCTGCGACAGGAAACGGATACTTAATTTTCTTTTAACAAATGCGACAAATGCGACAGTCATTAGTGATTGGTTTATTGGTTTTCGATATGTGATTTGGGGGAAGGCGCGTCACAACAAATCCGCCATAAAATGATATCTGGAAAAGCATGCAGTACAACATACATGAGGTCAAAGACCTAGACACACATACAGATAGGTTGTTCATGTCTATGACTTTGTATACTTCTAGTAAACAACAATAACAACAGCATCAAACAACAATAAAAGATAACATTATCCAAAAAATATTTCCTAGTGATTTCCGCTGAATGTCAAATACGTCAAACCTCTCAAAGAAAAAGAAATTTCAAAGTATTTTCATCCACCTCCCTCTAAAATAAACACGGCGTTGATTCAGAAAGCGTTACGACACCCGACAGATTTTTCTATAATCTGGATATTTTCACGAGCAGGCACGCGGGAGTTCGCCCGCTCCATATCCAGAAATATGAAAGATAATTACGTCAGTTAGTATCGAGGACAAAGCAAACAGTGATTCAAGCACACATGCGCACACGCCCGAATACACAAGCTCAGGTTGTTAAAGACAGAAATGATATTCCAGCCACTAGTCTGTAAACACTATCATTCTGTGAGCGTGTGTTTCGTGTCCCTGAAATCGGGGCTATTTCAGATGGAGTATTATTCAATAATGCACCCAGCCCCAGCAAATGAGGCTGGAGAGCAATCAGTTTTAAGAAAACCTTAAAAAAAAATAATTAAGAATAAAGAAGACACTGCATCACGTTCCCTTAAAAAGTCTTGCGAGTTTGCACTCGGCTATTACGTAACTAAATCAAGGATTTTCGCTTAGGTCTGATTTATTTTGGCTCTATGCCTTCGGTTTCACTCTCCCGTATCTGAAGGGCTATACCACTTCATACTCACCTGTTTCAGATGCCGAAATCTCTCTCCTCTCTCTCCCAATTCCCTCTTCTCTCTCTCTCTCTCTCCGTCTACCCCTTTCTCTCCCCTCTACCCCTCTTTCTCTCTCTCTCCCAGTCTACCCCTCTTTCTCTCTCCCCCCCCCCTCTCTCTCTCTCTCCCTCTCCCCCCCCTTCTCTCTCTCTCTCTCTCTCTCTCTCTCTCTCTCTCTCTCTCTCTCTCTCTCTCTCTCTCTCTCTCTCTCTCTCTCTCTCTCTCTCTCTCTCTCTCTCTCTCTCTCTCTCTCTCTCTCTCTCTCTCTCTCTCTACCCCTCTTTCTCTCTCTCTCTCTCTCTCTCTCTCTCTCTCTCTCTCTCTCTCTCTCTCTCTCTCTCTCTCTCTCTCTCTCTCTCTCTCTCTCTCTCTCTCTCTCTCTCTCTCTCTCTCTCTCTCTCTCTCTCTCTCTCTCTCTCTCTCTCTCTTTCTCTCTGTTTATTTTAATTGTTCTCTGCTCCAACTACTGCAATTCACCCATATCAATCTATCCTTCAATCATCCTCCATTCCTATCTACCTTCCTCTCCTCACCACCCTTTCTCGCCTTACCCCCCCCCCCCCCCCCCCCACCAGCGCAGAGGTCGTGCCGCGCCACAATTACCACCGCGGCCTGGTCGTGTCATCATCTGACTGCAGCAGAACCTCCCTAATTCTGGAATAATAATGCAAGGCTCATTACCAGCAGCATCCCTAGCTACGCACAAATGCTCAGATGCGCAAGCGCATTCCCCTCTTATTCTCCTATATATTTGCAAACGCACGCACACACAAGGGCACGCTTGGCTCCCTTATTTACTCTTTATTATCTGCATTTCTTTCTTCCCCGATCTTTTTTATAATCTTTAATAATCCTTCCGTCCCATTCACCTTTTCTATCGTCATTTTCTCCTCCATATTCTCCCCTCTTCCTCCTCGCGCCTCCTCGTCGCTCCCAACGTTATTCCCCTCCTCCTCGCGCCTACTAATTTCTTCTCATTTCCTCTTTTCATTCTCTTCTTCTTCTTCTTTCTTTCTTCTTCCTTCTTCTTTCTTCTTCCTTCTTCTTCTTCTTCTTCTTCTTCTCCTTCTCCTTCTTCTCCTTCTCCTTCTCCTTCTCCTTCTTCTCCTTCTCCTTCTCCTTCTCCTTCTCCTTCTCCTTCTCCTTCTCCTGGTTTTTCTTCCTCCTCCTCCTCCTCCTCGCACCCCTACATGTTGGCGCTGGCGACTTCCGGAAACTGGCTCAGCCCCGCGTCGATTTAATTCACTTTTGTTGTCGCGGTCTCCGCTGGGGACGAGAGTTTTTATCTTTATTCTTTTTCTTATAGTCTACTTATTCCTCTTCCTTTGGCCAGATTAGTGAGACCGCCTCCTCGCCCTGGGGGAAAAGGAGGCGGGGAAGTGGGGGTGATCTAATGCTTCGTTTGTATACAGTTGTCAGAAGATAGCGAAGACATATTCCCAAGCAAACCTTAAATCTTTTGTCCATAATGCACACGAATACTAACACAGCAGCGTGTGGACAAAGATGGAATAAATCACAGCACACCAAACCGTGATGTTTCGTGTCAGTTCACGTCAGAGGGTAAAAAAAGGCTTGGTGTGAGTTCATTTCGACTCGAAACGTCACGGTCTTTAGTTTCGTTTAACATTGTGGCTGTCGCTTTATTTCACCATTGTTCGCAAGTTACTGCTCGTGTGGTGCAATATGAACAAAATCGCTAAATAATGGAAGTTTGCCTCGAACCAATAATGAAATGCAGAGCGAGTTGCTTGTGTAACCAACAAGCCTGGGCTTGCTTACACAACGTCGGTATTAAACGGTGTCCTACATATGCTACTATGACCAAGTCTTGTTCAATAACAAATACAATTCCATCCTTCGGTGAGTTCCAACCGTCTCCCCGAGTAATGCTTTCCAAAACCCTCCGTTAAGTGCCATTAATATTATTAATCTTAATCGTCAAAACCTCCTGGCCCCTATCATCACCAAATCTGCATACAGAGAAATGCACTGAGCTGTCCCGGAGAGGCCTCAGCCAACTATTCGATAAACGCATATCACGAGGATAAGCTGGATGATAACGCTTCAGGTCACTTGGCTGCATAAGATTTCGAGGTAAGCTCATGTGGGTGCATGTGTGATAAGATCGGGACTCCAACTCATGCAGCCAGGGCTCTCTATGAATACTAACTAACTAAAAAAATAAGAGAGAGAGAGATGGGAGAGATAGAGATAGAGATAGATGGAGAGAGACAGAGACAGAGAGAGAGAGAGAGAGAGAGAGATCAAACACCGTATAAGACAGATTGGTGTAAGCACATGTGAGCGCATGGTGGATAAGATCGGGACTTCAACTCTTTCGGTTATACAAAAATACTACACAAAAAATGACGATGCACAAGAAGACACCAAACGCCGTCGCCAATGGGAGAGTGAAGTGGCGCCTCTCGACTCCTTTATCTATATATTTTTTTGAGGGTAACTTTAGGAGAGCCAAGTAGTGCTCCAGGGTGTCACCGTAATCCACACCGCAAGAACTTTCTTGTGTATGTTATGAGGACTTTTACGTCACTGTGGAAGATATATACTTTCCCAGCCTACAGAGGAGCCTCACAGCAGGGGGAGTGGGAAGGGAGAGAGATAGAGGTAGGGGGTCCTTAAGCAGGCCTAACAGAAACCCGTATAGACAGGGTGGGGGCAGTAATAGTCCATCCAGAGAATCTCTCTTTTAAACGGAAAAGAGGAGGTCAGTTGACAAGATAACTCTAAAAATCAACAAACTACCAACAAGACCTAAAATGAATATAATTTTCCAAATAATAAATCCAAGCTTTGGACAATCTCCCAAAAGAGTAACCACGCCCACAGTAGCAGGAGGTAGAGAAAAAAAAAAAAAAAAAAAAAAAAAACATGCCACGCAGCAGCGACAGAACGCGGCTTTGTTCAGTCAGGCCTCTGTAATCTCGACTCAGCTGGCCATTCTGCGTCATTTCTTATCTTGATATCCTCCTCCTCTCTCCCTCTCCCTCTCTCTCTGCTTTTCTTCTTTTTCTTTCTTTTCTGCTTCTCTTTCTCTCTGGGGTTTTTTTCTTTCTGCTTTCTCTCCTCTCTCTCTCTCTCTCTCTCTCTCTCTCTCTCTCTCTCTCTCTCTCTTTCTCTCTCTCTCTCTCTCCCTCTCTCTCTCTCTCTCTCTCTCTCTCTCTCTCTCTCTCTCTCTCTCTCTCTCTCTCTCTCTCTCTCTCTCTCTCTCTCTCTCTCCCCCTCTCTCTCCCCCTCCCCCCCCCTCCCCCCCCCCTCTCTCTCTCTCTCTCTCTCTCTCTCTCTCTCTCTCTCTCTCTCTCTCTCTCTCTCTCTCTCTCTCTCTCTCTCTCTCTCTCTCTCTCTCTCTCTCCCCCTCCCCCCCCCTCTCTCTCTCTCTCTCTCTCTCTCTCTCTCTCTCTCTCTCTCTCTCTCTCTCTCTCTCTCTCTCTCTCTCTCTCTCTCTCTCTCCCTCCCTCCCTCCCTCTCCCTCTCTCTCTCTCTCTCTCTCTCTCTCTCTCTCTCTCTCTCTCTCTCTCTCTCCTCTCTCTCTCTCTCTCCTCTCTTCTCTCTCTTTATCTTTTTTTTTTTGCAATATAAAATATTATAAAATATTTATTAAATATAAATAAATAAGATAATATAAGAAAAGGAAGTAAATAATATATAAGAGCCTCCTCTCCCTCTCCTCCTCCTCCTCTCGTTCTCCTCCTCCTCCTCCTCTCTCCTCCGGTATTCTTTCTTTCTTCTCTCTCTCACTCTCTCTCTCTCTCTCTCTCTCTCTCTCTCTCTCTCTCTCTCTCTCTCTCTCTCTCTCTCTCTCTTCCATCTCTCTCTCTCTCTCTCTCTCTCTCTCTCTCTCTCTCTCTCTCTCTCTCTCTCTCTTTCTCTCTCTCTCTCTCTCTCTCTCTCTCTCTCTCTCTCTCTCTCTCTCTCTCTCTCTCTCTCTCTCTCTCTCTCTCTCTCTCTCTCTCTCTCTCTCTCTCTCTCTCTCTCTCTCCCTCTCTCCCTCTCTCTCTCTCTCTCTCTCTCTCTCTCTCTCTCTCTCTCTCTCTCTCTCTCTCTCTGTCTCTCCCTCTCTCTCTCTCTCTCTCTCTTTCTTCTTTTCTCCCTCCTCCCTTATTCCTCCCTCCCTCCCCTTCTCTATCACCCTCCTTTCCTTCTCTCTCGCTCTCTCCCTTCTGTCTCTCCCCCTCCCTCCCTTTCTTGTCTCTCCCCCTCTCCCTCCTCTCTCTTCCTTCCCCCTTCTCTCTCTCTCCCTTCCTCCCTCTCTCTCTCCCTCCCTTCCTCCCTCCTTCTCTCTCTCCCTCCCTCCCTCCTTCCTTCTCTCTCCCTCCCTCTCTCTCTCTCTCCTTCTTTCTCCCTCCCTCCCCTCCTTTCTCTCTCCCTCCCCCTCCTCCCTTCTCTCTCGCTCTCTCTCTTCCTCCCTTCTCTCTCGCTCTCTCTGTCCCTCTCTTCTCTCCTACTTCTCTCTTCCACTCCCTTCTACTCACCTCTTCTTCATCTCACCTTTTTTCCTTCTTTCCCCCTTCCAGATACCCCCACCCATGTTCCTCCCACATTCGTCTCCACACCAACGAGAACACTGAACCCACCTTGCGTGTTGTCGCTGTATCTGCGTGAAGTTAAAGTTTCGGGAGGCGGGGCAATACATCGCCGCGGACAATAACGGGGAGCGACGACCGTAGGAGATGAGGTTACTTGTATCGTCCATTTCGCTGTGTGAAACTCTACGGTAACGCGCTCCGCGATTACGATACATAGCTCGTTCGCAGCTGATTTTCACTCAACTACTGGATTTAACGGAACCAAAAATCGTCTAGCATTTTAACTGTGATTTCGAGCTTCTTAGCTATAATTATAAAGAAAAAGTCTACACCAATACGATCTCCGATTTAAGAACGTGGTACAATAGATATGCAACGCCAATTCCTATAAAGCAGATACACAGCTTCCGAAGCATTAAAAAATCCCGCACACTAAATTACTAAATTACGCCTTACGTATTCAGACACAAACATCCAAAAGAACACACACATACACACACACACACACACACACACACACACACACACACACACACACACACACACTCAAACATACACACACAAAAACGCGCATAAAACAAACAACTCAACAACCACAAACACACAAAAAAAAAACAAATAGAACTATCACCTAATCCTCCATATCCCCATCCCCATCCCCTTCCCCCACTCTTCTTCCTCCTCCTCCTCCTCCTCCTCCTCCTCCTCCTCCTCCTCCTCCTCCTCCTCCTCCTCCTCCTCCTCCTCCTCCTCCTCCTCCTCCATCCTCCTCCTCCTCCTCCTCCCCCTCCCTCCCCCTCCCCCCCTCCCCTCCCTCTCCCCCTCCCCCTCCCCCCTCCCCCCTCCCCCTCCCCCTCCCCTCCCCCTCCCCCCTCCCCCCTCCCCTCCTCCTCCTCCTCCGCACGCCCAAGACGCCGTAAAGGCAACAATCCAGACTATCATCATTAGCTTACGCGACATAATGGGTCGTTTTACAGCGCCCATTTAATCCTATCTATTCTTTTCCTGCAGCCAAAGCTCTCGTTGCAGGAAGGACTCCTTTACAACTGTTATTCACATTGTGCATAATTATTACGCGGGGTTTCCAACATCTCTTTTGCTCCCTTTTTTCTCTAGTCAATGCCATCCCTTCGTTTCAACTGCATTTTCTGTATTTGTGTGTGTGCTTTTAGTCCCATTATTCTCTCGTGTTTCTATTTCACATATTGTTTCCCCTCTTACTTCCATACTTTCATTTACATATATTTTACACTATAATTTAAGGCATAGTTATTTTACGTTTCTCTTTTCTATTATCCCTCTTCTTGCTTCTTTTCGCTATCTTTCAGCCTCGACTCGTCATTTTCCCCTGTTTCCCCCATTACTCGCCCCCTTTCTTTTCCTTCTCTTCTCCTCCATTCCTAACATAACCCTATCTCACGTTTTCCAATGGCTCTATTCTTCCCATCCTAATCCTTTTCCCGTCCATTCTTCACATCAACCTATCCTTATCTCTTTTCTTTTCATTTTTATCCTCTCTACCCCATTCCTATCCTTACCCTGGTCCCCCGTTTCCCACCCTCCTCTCCCATTTCAATTCCCCATTCTACTCCTTACCCTCTATCCCCAATCTCTTACTTTCCCCATTCTTTACCCTCTCCCCACTCGCCCCTTCCCGTCCCCTCCCTACCCACCTCAAAGCTTAGGTTCGGTCACAACATGGAAGTGGAGCAGTGTGCCTCCGCAGGAATTAGGTCACGAGAACTCCCTCTGTTGTGTATGGTTGTGCTGAATACGTGGCCCGTTGGCTGGGGATGGATGGTCTGAACTGGTTAACATCGCGTGGTATTGGTTATGTGGTATGGTTCAAATTGTATGGTCTAACGATATATTTGTTATGTTGGTACGGTAGAATATATGATTTTGATACAATCGTGCAGCGAGTCTTTATGGCAGTGCTGAATGCGTGGCCCGGAGTTGGGGTCGGATGGCCTTGACTGGATGTTGGTTATGAAGTGGTCAACAGTGCATGGTGTACAACGGACGGTGTGTACGGTGACGTAAACGGCATGGTTCTGACATTATAATACAGTATGATATACCCAAGGACGATTAAACACAAATGCCCTTCATCTAAAACATAGCCAGAAAATAGGGAAGAAAACAATAACAGAACACCGCTGGGAGTGACGGGCTCTGGGAACGGCGAGTCGACTACGGCAACCAATATCCGATGATCGCTGGCCGCGCGACTGCACGATGGGTCGTTTACCGTTCAAAGCAACTTTTTTTTACAAATGCACACGAGAGTTTAGAAAGTATGCTACGCCAGTTTACATATCCATATATATCAAATCAACAACGTAATGATTTATCAATGGATTAAGGTAAATGCAAAGGTAACATAAATACCATCAAGAGATGGAGAACACATCAATATATAATTACGGAGAACTCGGGAAAAGTCAGCGCGGCATGTAACCCGAACTTCCCTCCGCTTGACTGATCGATGACGCAATCAGTGGATAGGAACGGACATGCAGCAGGGGAAGAGGGAGATAGAGGGGGCGGCTGAAAGAGGGAAGGGGAGATGGACAAAAGGAAGGAAAAAGAAAGTTGTGGAATGGAGGAGGAGGAATAAAAGAGGTCGATACAGGCTGGCTGGGATAAAAGTGTAGAAAACCATCGAAAGAAAAGTCCTTATTATGTATAATTCAGGTAGAAAACTCGATGTGGAGAAA
>BOPN01000143.1:464861-467459 GCA_017312705.2 Penaeus japonicus
AAGAAGAGAAGAGGGAGGGAAGGGAAGGGAAGGGAAGGGAAGGAAGGGAAGGGAAGGCAGAAGGAAAGGAGGGAAGGGAAAGGAAGGGAAAGGGAACGAAGGCAAGGAAAGGAAGAGGGAGAATATAGGAGAAAAGAGTGATAGGGGGTTGGGAAACTGAAGGGAAGTGGAAGAGTAAGGACTAAGTGAAAAGAGGGAGAGGGGAGAAGAAAGGAATAGTAAAGAATGGAGAAAAGAAGAAGAGGAGAGCAAATGTCAAGAGAGAGAAAAGATGAACTGAGGAAACGAGAAAACATTGGCCGACATGGATAACACGAAAGAAAGGGAGAACGAAAGAAAAAGTGTGAGTGGTGATGGAGTTCAAGATAAAAGACAAGAAAGGAAATCAGATAATGAGGGAAATGAGGCGAAGGAAGCACGATGAAAGGCAAAGCTATGCAAGTGACACGCGAGACGACAGAGGTATGCAAATGGCCACGCGACCAAGAGCAAGAACAAAGGTATGCAGGTGAAGCGAGGACGAGGCGCCGTGGAGTCGCTAGGAAGGTGCTCGCAGAGAGGCACCGAAGGAATGTCTCGGAGGTAATATCCACCTGCTGCAAATTTAACTTCATGAACGACGGTTTCCATCAAACTTGGATGCCAACGACCATGCTTTGTGCTTCGCGTGGCCTATCGGTCAGCTGAACAATGAGGCCAACCACCGATATCCTCTACTTCCTCAAGACATCAACCGAAACACCTAAAAGTTACGGATCCCTTAAAATAACGACATAAAAAATAAATAAATAAATAAAAAAAATCCCCAACACCGCCTTCAGTGTTGGCAGCTGCTATCGACGTGTGGTCTATGAATGGAACGCTGCGGCCCGCTCGCTTTCCGGGCTGAACCTCTGAGCAGGAAGCCTTATCAAAGATTAAACAGCAACACAGTCCAGCGTGGTACCCCGACATCAAACACAATTGCTGCCGTTGTCTCCACTGCAACTTCAACCACTGCAACCACGATTTTACCTTAGATCATAAACGTCAGCCCTTTGAAGTCTGAAAGGTGTGCATCATGATGATTGACAATCACAGCTACTTGCAACAAAACATAGCAATAAAAACAGCAAAGCTATACATGTCATCACCATGCAAATGCCTCCGTACATCACCCTATCCTGCCAAGTAAAGCCACGATCTAAACCCCGTTAAAGGCTCTTTAGGAAAATACTTGGATTACGAAAGTTCTCATTCATTATAAGACTTTTACCTATAGAAAAAATATAACGCATACAGTGAAAGAACAAAGGAACTGGAAACCATGTTCTGAGAGGTCTATAGACGCGTACAACCACCTACGTGTATAAAAAAAAAATAATAACAATAAAAGAAATTACTTAACTTAACCTGACCCAACTACAGTAGTTTAACAATACACCTCTGTCATTTTACACCACAAAGACTAATATCATTATATGGATCGAGAAACCATACTAGGACTCGGACAAGTTTCGTCTAGTTCCCTTCCTCAACCCTCATCCAACCCCCCCCTCCTCTGACTAAACTAGAAGGTAGGAAATGGCGCTTTTTGCGAGCCAAGGGTTCCTTAGATCGATATCCTGTCCTTAGCACGTGCGTGAGCGGTGTCACCTTTCGTGTGTGCCATGCTGGAAAAGGGGCTGTGTGTGTGTGTGTGTGTGTGTGTGTGTGTGTGTGTGTGTGTGTGTGTGTGTGTGTGTGTGTGTGTGTGTGTGTGTGTGTGTGTGTGTGTGTGTGTGTGTGTGTGTGTGTGTGTGTGTGCGTGTGTTTGTTTTCATCTTTTGTATTTATGTCCGATTTCCTATTGCTTTTCTGTCTAAAGATTTTGTGACTTCAAAGCTCCTCTCTCTCTCTCTCTCTCTCTCTCTCTCTCTCTCTCTCTCTCTCTCTCTCTCTCTCTCTCTCTCTCTCTCTCTCTCTCTCTCTCTCTTTATCTTTATCTTCATTTTCCATTCCCAATCCCTTCCCCCCTTCTTCCCCCTCCCTCTTCTTATTCCTCTCAGTCTCCCTCTCCCTCTTTGTCTTGCGCTCTCGCTCTCCCTCTACCTCTCCCCATCTATACATGACATATTGGTTAGATCCTTTTTTGGCAGCAACATTTAGAAAGGCATTAAGTGAAACGTTTATTTTAACGTATTACCTTTTAACAGCATTTGGATAGCAAGGGCTGATAATTTTTTATGGTTTTATCACTAAAACTGTTGATATCAGCAATATTTAACAATATTTCACTTTATTATCTCTTGTTGAAAGAAGCAATACATTCAGTGTTTGTTTTCTATGATGCCGATCGCATTCTGGCCTCCAAACATTCGCAAAATCAACTGGCTGTGTCCAAGAATGCAACAACCTACATGTATTACGTTTTATGCTCCTGAAAACAATACAAAGTCGATATGTAACACGATAAAGTCCACACAGCAATATGGACAGTTTGACAATGACTTCGGAAGACCTTGTCAATGTCCTCAGTTCAGCAAGTGAGCGTAAGTGTTGGAAAAAGTATGTAATTCTATTATGGACAGTGAGGGTTAAGGGGGAGGGGGGCATAAGTGACCTTGCTGTCAACCTTCC
>BOPN01000143.1:468128-473128 GCA_017312705.2 Penaeus japonicus
AGACAATGACGGGGTATTGGGAGGGGGGGACATAGAATATTCATGGTTAGATTACATAAAGGAAAAGGAGCCTGACGGGAAATAAATAACATTATCCACAAAAAGGGTTTATTGAAATATCCAACAGAAAAGATCCAGTCAGTTTCTGAATGATTACAAATACAGCTCATAAAATGAAATAAAATACATAACCGAAAAAAACATAAAATCAAGATAGACATTAGGCCCTGCAATCGAAAAAATAACAAGTAAATCAAAATCACGAAGACAAAAAAAAAAAAACGAAAAGAAAACGCGAACGGACGGTGGGACGGCAATTTAGATAACGAAAGGAAAGAAGACACACAAAGACACACAATACATGCAACTCGGCACAGACGAACGAAGACGTTATACCCGGAGAGCAAAAGCTAAAAAGGGCAATTTGTAGGTCCGAGTGGGCGTAGCGGTGGGCGTGCTCGAGTACAGGACACTAGAAGGAGCTCCTGTGGGCGGGACGTGACGCAGCTGGTCACCTTGCCCGAGGATGAGGGGGGAGGGAGGGGGGAGGGAGGGGGAAGGAGGGAGGGATAGTAAGGGGATGAGGGGTAGGGAAGTATGTGGAAGGCAGGGGAAGGGAGAGAAGGAAGAGGAAGAGATGGGAGGGGGTGGGGTGGGGGTAGGAGTAGTCCTTAGGGGTTGGGAAGGGGGTGGCATGGAGGGAGGGGAAAGGGCCAAGAAGGGAGAGCGAAAGAGCCGGAAGTACCAGAGGAGGAGAAGGGAGTGGAAAAGTAATGGGAAAAAGAGGGAATATAAAAAGAAAGTTGAAAGAAAAGTAAGCAAGCGGTGGATATATCCGAGGATGGGGGGGTGGGCGAGAAGGAGGGAGGGAAAGATATAAGGAAGCGGGGGTGGGAAGGAGAGAGGGGAAAATATAAGGAAAGCGGAATGAGGAATGAGCGAGCGGCGGACGTGCCGTGTAAGGAGAACCCTCATACGTGACCTGGGGTGTCTGGCGTCCGTCTGGATTCTCTCTCTCATTATCTCTCTCTCTCTCTTTCTTCTACCCCTCTCCACCCAATCAATCACTTTTTCATCCCCCTCTTTTTTAATTTCGTTCTATTAATCTTTCTCTTTCTAACGCTCCTCCCGATATTACTTTTTTTTGCTAATCATCTCCCTTATTTCGTTGATTTTTTTTACGTGTTTCCCTATTCTCTCGTGCATCTTCCTCTCTTCTCGCCCTAATCATTTCTTTATCCCTTCTCATCTTTCATCCTCCCTCCAGCTCTCCAGCCCTCCAGTTCTCCTCCCTTTGCCGACTTCTTCGCCTTCGCCTTCGGGGGGGGGGGGGGGGGGGGGGGGGGGGGGGGAGAGGGGAGAGAGAGGAGGGGAAGGAGGAGGGTTCATAAGAGAGGATACAGAGAAGGTGAGTGGGAAGGAGGAAGGGAGAGAGAAAGGGTGTTGAGAGGGAGAGGGAGTAAGGGTTAAGGGTAGAGAGGGTGCATAAGAGAGGGAGAGGGTCCAGACTAGATCGGGAGACGTGGGGAAGGGGAGAGGGTACAGAGGGAAAGGAGAGGATGGGGTGTGAAAGAGAGATACAGAGGAGAGGCGTAAAAAAAAGAAAAAAAAAAAGGGGTGAGATGGAGGTCTCGCGGAGTCAAACGGAGAGGGGAGGGGAGGGAAGGGGAGGGGAGAGGGGAAGGGAGGGAAGGGGGAGGGTGACCAGGGGGAGGCCAGACAAAAGGACTGTCACCTTGCGTCCGTAGATTTAGTCTGGCTAATAAAGGTCACGGAAAGCTGGCATTCATGGTCTCGTTTCCGGTTGTTGAGGAGAGCATTCCGCCGTTCAGCTCTAAAGATCCCGGCGCTTTAAATCTGATAATAAAGCTGTGTTATGCAGTGCCCGAGTCAAGCACCGTCAGGGAGCGGGTGATAACAGGGAGGGAAGGAGGGAGGGAAGGAGGGAGGGAAGGAGGGAGAGAGAGAGGGAGGGAGGGAGGGAGGGAGGGAGGGAAGGGAGAGGATGGAGGGGAGGGGAGGGGAAGGGAGAGGGAAGGAAAAGGAAAGGGGAGGGAAGGGGAAGGAAGGAGAGGGAAGGAGAGGGAAGGGAAGGGAAGGGAAGGGAAGGGAGAGGAAGAGGGGTGAAGGGAGGGAAGGAGGGGAAGAAAGGGAGGAAGAGGAAGGGGGGGGAGGGAGGAAGGGAGGGCGGGAGGGAGGGAGGGAGGGAGGGAGGGAGGGGAGAGGAGAGGGGAGAGGGGAGGAGAGGAAAGGGAAGGAAAAGGAAAGGGAAGGGGAGGGGAGGGGAGGGGAGGGGAGAAGAGAGAAGACGGAAGGAAGGGAGAGAAGGGAGAAAGGAATGGGAAGGAAAAAGAAAAGGAAAGGGAAAGGATGGGATAGGAGAGGGAAAGGAAGGGAAGGGAGAGGGAGAGGGAGAGGAAGAAGGGTGAAGGGAGGGAGGGAGGGAGGAAAAGCAGAATGGAATAGTTCTCAGTAATTCCTTTCCACTGAAACCAAATAGGAAAGGAGGGTAAAAAACGCTCATTAGAAGATATTACAACAACTCTCACCCGCTAGTTAAGGTTAAGACACACTAATAACCAACACTAGTAATTAGTAATCCATACCCACGACTACAGCCCCCGAAACACCAGCGTTAGAAACCCAAGGACGACATAAAAAAAGCCTATGTGCTTCAGTTAGTACGGCCCCGTGATGCCTGAGTTAGTGCGACCCGCGTTAGTGATGGGCGTCGGTGGTGGTGGAAACCTCCCCCGCAGGAGCTTACCCTTCGTCAGGTCCTCGGCGCTACGGCGGAGGAGCTGGGCCGTGGCGGGCGGGTCCTCGTCATCGCCGCTGCTGTCGTCGCCGCAGCGGTACTCACCTGCGACAGGAAACGGATACTTAATTTTCTTTTAACAAATGCGACAAATGCGACAGTCATTAGTGATTGGTTTATTGGTTTTCGATATGTGATTTGGGGGAAGGCGCGTCACAACAAATCCGCCATAAAATGATATCTGAAAAGGTTTAAAAAGGCCAACATACATGAGGCTTCAAGACCTAGACACACATACAGATAGGTTGTTCATGTCTATGACTTTGTATACTTCTAGTAAACAACAATAACAACAGCATCAAACAACAATAAAAGACAGAACATTTGTCCTTAAAAAATATTTCCTAGTGATTCTTCCTCCGCTGAATGTCAAATACGTCAAACTCTCTCAAAGAAAAAGAAAATTTCAAAGTATTTCTCATCCACCTCCCTCTAAAATAAACACGTATGTTGATTCCAAAGAAAGCAAGGCGCATTTGGCCCGACAGATTTTTCTTATTAATCAGATATTTCTCTTTAATGAGCATGCACGCGGGAGTTCGCCCGCCTCATTATCCCGTGAAATATGAAAGATAATTACGTCAGTTAGTATCGAGGACAAACAAATAAAACATCCAAGCACACATGCGCACACGCCCGAATACACAAGCCCAGTTTGTACAAAGATGAAATGATATTCAGCCACTAATCAAATCACTATCATTCTTGCTGTGTTTCGTGTCCCCGAAATCAGCTATTTCAGATGGAGTATTATTCGAATAACGGTGTTCCATTCTGAAGCAATGAGGCTGGAGAGCAATCAGTTTTAAGAAAACCTTAAAAAAAAAATTAAGAATAAAGAAGACACTGCATCACGTTCCCTTAAAAAGTCTTGCGAGTTTGCACTCGGCTATTACGTAACTAAATCAAGGATTTTCGCTTAGGTCTGATTTATTTTGGCTCTATGCCTTCGGTTTCACTCTCCCGTATCTGAAGGGCTATACCACTTCATACTCACTCGTTTCCTAGTATGCCGAAATCTCTCTCCCTCTCTCTCTCCCTCTCTCTCTCTCCCTCTCCCTCTACCCCTCTTTCTCTCTCTCCCTCTACCCCTCTTTCTCTCTCTCCGTCTACCCCTCTTTCTCTCTCTCCCTCTACCCCTCTTTCTCTCTCTCCCTCTCCCCCCTTCTCTCTCTCTCTCTCTCTCTCTCTCTCTCTCTCTCTTTCTCTCTGTTTATTTTAATTGTTCTCTACTCCAACAACTGCAATTCACCCATATCAATCTATCCTTCAATCATCATCCATTCCTATCTACCTTCCTCTCCTCACCACCCTTTCTCGCCTTACTCCCCCCCCCCCCACACCAGCGCAGAGGTCGTGCCGCGCCACAATTACCACCGCGGCCTGGTCGTGTCATCATCAGACTGCAGCAGAACCTCCCTAATTCTGGAATAATAATGCAAGGCTCATTACCAGCCAGCATCCCTACCTACGCACAAATGCTCAGATGCGCATGCATTCCCTCTTATTCTCCCTATATATTCGCAAACGCACGCACACACACGCATAAGCACGTTTTGTCTCCCTTATTATCATATTATCTGCATTCTTTTCTTCCCCCGATCCTTTTTAATCTTTATTAATCCTTCCGTCCCATTCACTTTTCTATCGTCATTTTCTCCTCCTTATTCTCCCCTTCCTCCTCGCGCCTCCTCGTCGCTCCCAATTATTCCCCTCCTCCTCGCGCCTACTAATTCTCTTTCTCATTTTCCTTTTCATTCTCTTCTTCTTCTTCTTCTTCTTCTTCTTCTTCTTCTTCTTCTTCTTCTTCTTCTTCTTCTTCTTCTTCTTCTTCTTCTTCTTCTTCTTCTTCTTCTCCTTCTCCTTCTCCTTCTCCTTCTCCTTCTCCTTCTCCTTCTCCTTCTCCTTCTCCTTCTCCTTCTCCTTCTCCTTCTCCTGGTTTTTCTTCCTCCTCCTCCTCCTCCTCGCACCCCTATACGTTGGCGCTGGCGACTTCCGGAAACTTGGCTCGGCCCCGCGTCGAGCTAATCTCACTTTGCTGTCGCGGCCCTCCGCTGGGACGAGTTTTATCTTTATTCTTTTTCTGCGTCTATCTTTATTCCTCTCTTCCTTTGGCCAGACAGACTCGCCTCCTCGCCCTGGGGGAAAAGGAGGCGGGGAAGTGGGGGTGATCTAATGCTTC
>BOPN01000143.1:488128-490628 GCA_017312705.2 Penaeus japonicus
TCTCTCCCTCTCTCTCTCTCTCCCTCTCTCCCTCTCTCCCTCTCTCCCTCTCTCCCTCTCTCCCTCTCTCCCTCTCTCCCTCTCTCCCTCTCTCCCTCTCTCCCTCCCTCCCTCTCTCCCTCTCTCCCTCCCTCCCTCCCTCCCTCCCTCCCTCCCTCTCTCCCTCCCTCTCTCTCTCCCTCCCTCCCTCCCTCCCTCCCTCCCTCCCTCCCTCCCTCCCTCCCTCTCTCTCTCTCTCCCTCTCTCCCTCCCCCCCCCCCCCCCCTCTCTCCCTCCCACACACACACCTTTTTTTTAACAAACTCCATAAAATATCTTCTACAATCACCATCGGCGGATCTGCCTCCTCATCGGGAAAAAAATAATGACATTAAAAAAGGCCGCCCTAACTATGGTCCTTACCGCCGGCATGTGCAATAAAGACATTTCTCGAGAGTAAAAGTTCCTCCCGAAGCCATTATGGGGGGGAGGGAGACCTATGGCCCCTGCCTCTACCCCTACCCCTGCCCCTACCCCTTTCATCCCTAACACCTACCCCTAATGCACCCCTCTATCCCCTATCCCTACCCTGGGGACTGCCATAATGGGAGAGGTGCTTGGGGAGGGGATGGGGAGTTGGGGGATAGGACGACGACGACCTGGCTAGGGTAGAAGGGTGAGGTGTGAGGGGGGAGGGGGGATCAACCCATCGTTCCTAAGCTCTCACACGACCAAACTCCCGTGGAAAACACTGGGAATATGAGCCTTCTCGAACATCGCCAAACAGCAGGGTGGAATTACCCTAGATATTGGAAACGCATTAGTGCAACAAAATGTTACTAGGTAGAGCTGCAACCTACACCACCTCCCACTCCTCCACCTCTTTCTCCTTCTCCTCTCCCCTCGCCTCCCCTCTCCCCTCCCCCTATCTCTTCCTCCTCCTCTAAACCACCATTATCTCCACTGAACCACTACCAGCACATTCACGACATCTCCACATTCCCACCATCTCCACCACCTCCCCTTACCCACGAACCACCTCAACCTCCACTTTCTCACCACCTCCGCCACCTACTCCACCTCCTCCCCAGACCCGGAACCATCTGGCTGCGTTTACCGCCGCTTCGTCCCACCTCCAACACAACCTTGAAATAACAATGGAGACATCACGCGGCGCTCAGGCAGCTTCTAATGACGCCCTAATGATCTGATCAATAACCTTGATTGTAATGCGGGGAAAAAGATGGTCCAGAAGAGGCTTCAATAACCAGCTGCGGGTGTCGAAACATCAGCATTGTAATTGAGCAGTTGAGTTAATTAGGTTTAATAAGGTCAAGGTTGTCATCATTAAGTCTGGATGTTTGGCAATCTCTTCCCCTGCCATACTCGCGTATCGAAGGTCTTAGTCGTGAGCGTGTGCAATATCATTTTCTTTTCATATTTTTCTCTTATTTTCTAAAAAGAAGAAAAAAAACTAATGGCTAATAAACAGTTTCTCTTCCCCTTCTCTCCTTCCCTTTCTTTTCTCTCTCATCTCTCCCCTTTCCCACCCCCTCCTTCTCCCTTTCTCACTCCATCCTCTGTCTTTGCCCCTCATTCTCATTCTCCCCCTCCTCCTCCTTCTTCTTCTCCCTCTCCCTATTCTTCTCTCTCCCTTTCTCACTCCCTTCTCCTCTGCCACTGCCCCTCGTTCACCTTCTCCTTCTCCCTACTCCTCTTCTTCGTATACCTTACCGTCTTCCCACAGCACTCGATTCACTCTCGTGATGCAACAAGAAACTTACCTGAAAAAAGGAAAAAAAAGCAAATGTTAAAAACCATCAACCGTATAAATCCTGAACGTATGGAAAATTTAGTTACATATAATTACATATAAAAAGCGGTTCTGAGAATATAGAATTTTCAGAAGAGAAAGTGAGATTTTTTTTCTTAATCTTATCTTGACATTCCCTTCCATCCTGAAACATTAACACTCAAAATCATATTCAAATCCAGAGATTCTAAGATGTCACTGATCTGCACGACACGTGAAGGCGTAGTCGTTATGCCCCCTACTATCACATACTGCTTGCTACTGTTTTTTTCCGTATGGTATATGCACCCCATCTCTCCTACTTTACGATTTCTTCTCACTTCATTTACCCTCTTTTATCTCTATTTCTTTACCACTTCATATTTCTCTTAGTCTACCAACTCCTACATCTCCTCCTCTACAATGTCTTTTTCTCTTTATCTCTCTCTACTACCTCATTTCTCTCTTTCTCTATTCATTCTCACCCCCTACCCTAAAAAAAAGAAAAAAAAAAGAAAAAAAAAAGCAATTCCAAAACTACCACAAAAATTAAGTAAATGAACAAAATAATTTTTGAAAAAAATCAACAAAATCGAAAAGCCCCCCCCCCTCCACCCCCCACCCACACGTACCCTCTTCAAGTGAGAAAGTTGCATCCCGCGCCAGCAGTTCCCATAATCCCGACCTCCGCCACCGGTGATCACACTCAGTCCCGGGATCAAAAAATAT
>BOPN01000143.1:495628-505628 GCA_017312705.2 Penaeus japonicus
AATGATCTAGGGAAAGAAATCTTCACTCATCCAACATCCGACCTTTGCCTACTCCTCGCCCCTCCCCCTTCCGCCACCCCTCGACCTCGGAGCCAGTAACAGATGTCAGCCTTCAGGGGGCGAGGGCGGAAACAGTGAGAGATAACACGAGAAGCGATAAAAGAGATGACGGGTCACAGTTCAGCGCCCCGATAAGGGACCCGGTGGGGGGGGGGGGGGAGGGCATAGGGGGCGGGGGGGTAGACTACAGGGGACGGGGAGAGAGGGGACAGGACAGACACACTCTGATCCTTATACGGCGAGATAAGGAACGTAAACGGAAGGAAGGATGGAGGGAATCGAAGGGTGAAGAGAGAATTTTAGCGACGGGGACAGGGGGGGAAGAGTGTGAAGGGAAAGGCGATAAGGAAAAGGATTAGGGCTTCACACAAGGGGAAGGGGAGGTGGAAGGGGGGAGGAGACGGAGACGGAGACGAGGAGAAGAAAGGGAGAGGAGGTGGAGGAGAAAGAGGAGAGGAGAAGGAAAAGGAGAAAGACGAAGAGGAGAATAAGGATGAGTAAGGAGGGGGCGGAGATGGAGAAAAAGAAAAAGAAGAGAAGGAGAAAGACGAGGAGGAGAAAGGAGGATGAATGAAGGAGGTTGAGGAGAAAGGAGAAGAAAGATGAGGCCAGGAAGAAGAAAGAGGTAGGAGGGGAGGAAGGGAAGGGAGGAGAGGAAGGGTAAAAGCAACCTCACGCGATCAAAGGCCAAGCCATGAGAGTCTTCCGTCTAAGATATCAGCTATCCTCAAGGGATGGATGAATCGAAGCTCCGAAGCCAATGAACGAAGCAAATGTGAAACGAAGGAGACAAAGACAAAGAGACAAGTGAAGCAAGCCCAGTGAGACCCGGCCGGGAAAAAACGTAAATCAAAGGAAAGGTCCGCCGGATAAAGAGGGAAGACAACAGAACAAAAGATTAGCGCATGCGGTCACATGAAAGCGTGGCTGCTACACCTGAGGTCGCTGAGAACGTTCGCTGACGCAGGCTATTCATGAGGCGGTGTCTTTCAAGTAAATAAATAAACATTATTAATATGTAAGTAAATACTAATAATAAACGAAAAGTTAAAAAAGTTGACTTCACACTTTCAGATCGAAAGATCTGTCTTAAACCACTTTAATTTTCCAAGGGTTTTAAATCAAATGATTGATACCCCGCCAACAAAAAGTGATATGAAAGGGAGGGAGGGAGAGGGAGAGATAGGGGGGCAGACAGAGAGAGAGAGAGAGAGAGAGAGAGAGAGAGAGAGAGAGAGAGAGAGAGAGAGAGAGAGAGAGAGAGAGAGAGAGAGAGAGAGAGAGAGAGAGAAAGCAGAACCAGCCACGGCAACTAATGGCACCGAAAGTTAAATTTCAGGCACAGAACGAAGTGCTCATTAATGCGCCCAGCAAGAACGCCCCGGTTTAAGCCGAGGAGTTTAATTCCAAGGAAGCTGGGAGGAGGATGCAAGCAAATATGAAAATCACTGCCTCCCCGGGTTTATCGGTATCAAGGCGAAGTTAACGTGATTACCCTGGGAGGTATATGTGTCGACGAAAATTGCCGAAATATGTCACGTAGGAGATACCACTTGAAATCTCCTATGTTCAATGCTGGTACAAAGAAGTACAATAATTGCAGTTACATGAAGAACCTTTTTTGTTTTACTTATCCATTAGTTTTCTTCATTTTTATTGATCTATTCATTCTCCTTATCTTTATTCACGTATTCCTTCATTCTTTACAGGCTGACTTACTATCTTTCAAAATTCTAGCTTCTGTTGATAGGCATACAAATTCAGATGTACCACATCAACACATCAACGGACCTGATATAACATAATAAAAATACACATATAAAAGAAGACATGACCGTCTGAACAGTAACATCACGAAGAAGACGCCGGTAGCACCAAAAGCAGCATCTGGAGGAGCTGAGGGATGGTAGGAGAATTTTTAGGAGCTCATGAGAGGCGCTGCTGAATTCTGACGTGAATAATTCATCCGAGGCTGTAAAAAAAAGGGGCGATCCTGCCGAAAGGACATGTCGGGTCTTTGCTTCCTACACATTCTAACTTACTCACACAAACGGAAATTTAAGTGAGCAACATCATCCCAACATCCCAACATAACTGAACATTTGTGTACATTTATGTGAACGACATCCACGTCAGTTCTTCATTACTGAAACGGTCAATTACCTCCCTAAAAAGACGAACAAACAAACTAAGACCGAACTACCCAACACATGGTCTTTGGTAAATGCAACGTCATTACAAGCAGGCCAGGGAGACGACTCTACTTAGGACTTTATTACTAGGTTATTTACTTATTCACTTATTTACTTTAGTTACCAGGTCGGTTGCTCGATTTTTTCCCTTTAAATTATTTCAATTTACCGAATGTACTCTTTTTTGCATAAGAAATATGTTCAGACTCTTACTTGAGATTTGTCAATGAGGTACACAGCACTTGAAATATATAAAATATTCGTGCATACGTTGCACGTCTACAGCTTTAACATACCTCCACTCGCTCCTCAAAATTCCTCCTTCCTTCATCCTATATAAATAAAAATCCCCCAAACAGACTTTTTTTCCATTCCTCCTTCCTCCCTCCCTACAAAAAAGTCTTATCTGCCTGCCTCCCTCCCTCACTGCTTCCATCCATTCCTCCCTCCTTCTCTCGCTCCTTCATTCCTTCTCTCTTTCTTCCTCCAACCCTTCCCTCCCTTCCTTCCTTCCTTCCTTCCTTCCTTTCTTCCTTCCTCCTCCCCTCCCCCACCTACGTACCCCCCCTCCTTCCCTCCCACTTACCCTCCCTCCTTTCCTCCCACCTACACTCCCTCCCTCCTACCTACCCTCCCTCCTTCCTACCTACCCTCCCTCCCTCCAACCTACCCTCCCTCCCTCCCTACTATCATCCTTCCTTCCCACTTACCCTCCCTCCTTTCCTCCCATCTACACTCCCTCCCTCCCACCTACCTACCTACCCTCCCTCCCACCTACCTATCCTCCCTCCCTTCCTCCCACCTACCTACCTACCCTCCTTCCTTCCCTCCCACCTACCTACCCTCCTTCCCTCCCTCCCACCTACCTACCTACCTACCTACCTACCTACCTACCTACCTACCTACCTATCTGCCTGCCTGCCTGCCTGCCTGCCTGCCTGCCTGCCTGCCTGCCTGCCTGCCTTCCTATCCCCCCTTCCTCCTTCCTACAGCATCCTCCAATCACCAAACAGACCGTGGTATAACGTAGCATATTCCGCCTTCTTGCGAGTCCTCTACATCGTCGACTGATTTGGAATTTCGCCAGTTTGCAACGCCGGCAGCGGAATGAGCTGCCGCGTCCTGACGTCAGCATACTCCCATTCTTCAGCATGTTCATCTCCCTTTCAATTCCCCTTACTTAATCGCCTCGGATTTTGGATATTTTCTGCTGTCTGCTTATCCTTCATGTATATTTTCATATAATTTATCCTTTTCGTTTACTTTATGCCTATCTATTATATGCATGTTGAATTATACATATACTTTATACATTGTTATACATATCACTTGCATTCACGTCTCAGCTTTCATCAAAGTAAACTAGATTCTTTTCCTTCCACATTTGTTCTCCTCTTTTTCTTTTTTCTTTTTCAATTTTCTCTCTTATCAAATTCTTCTTCTTCTTCTTCTTCTTCTTCTTCTTCTTCTTCTTCTTCTTCTTCTTCTTCTTCTTCTTCTTCTTCTTCTTCTTCTTCTTCTTCTTCTTCTTCCCCCCCCCCTTCTCCTTCTCCCCTTTCTTCTCTCTTCTCCTCTGCTCTTCTCCTTCCTCCCTCCTCCCCTCCCCTCCCCTCCCCTCCCCTCCCTTCGCCTCCCCTCCCCTCCCCTCCCCATCCCCCACCCTCATCCCCACCTCCACCTCCATCCTGCTCTCTTTTTCTCCCCCCTTCTTCAGCAATCTCCTCCTCCTCCTTTCCTCGCCCTAATGTACTCGAGATGAATGAGGGCAGGAAACTGCTGACGAGCGACTTGGGGGTTTAATTAACAAATCCAGAAGGCTGATGCGGCGTGAGGTGGGATTAGCTAAAGAACGACGCTCGGAGAACGAAAAGGGAGGGGAGGGGAGGTGATGGTGATAGGGGGGAAGAAAGAGAATGAAAGAGAGAGGATGAAAGAGAGAGAGAAAAAATGAAAGAGAGAGGATGAAAGAGAGAGATAAAGACAATGAAAGAGAAAATAAAATAAAAAGAAAGAAAGAACAAGATAGAAAACCAAGAGAAAAGCCGAGAGACTGAAAAAGAAAAGAAAAGAAGATAAAAAGACGAGAGAAAACTCACAAAGGCCCACAAGGATCCCTCAAGAGACTCAGAATCTCCATTCAAAAGAGACGATGATCGCCCGAGAAGACGAGGCTTACACGACGAGGCAACGACCGCACAAAAGGGACGGCGACAAACGCACATCGCGGAACGACACAAGAACCGCTCCGGGGGAGACGCCGACGACAAGTCCGGTACTTGACTTAACGAAGACAACGAACGCTGAATAAGGGGATTGCCCGAGAGGAAAAAGGAAAAGACAAGGGAACAGAGGAAAAAAAAGAAAGAAATAAAAAAAGATGAAAGAAAAGAAAGAAAACGAAGAAAATGAAATAAAAAGAAGAATGGGAAAAATCGAAGAGGGAAAATAAAAAGAAGAAAGGAGAGAAAATGAAGCAATGAGAAAATAAAAATAAAAAGAAAGCAATGAGAAAAAAAGAGGAAGAGAGAAAATAAAAATAATAAATAAAAGATCAAAAGAAAAGAGAAAAACGAAGAAAGAAAATAAGAAAAAGAAGAAGAAGAGAAGAGAAACGCTAAAAAAGAAGGACCAGCGGCACCGAAGGAGGGAACGAAGGAAGGGTCATGATGAGGCTCTTCCATGCAAATTGGGTACGCGACACGCACGGGCGACCTGGCTTGATGGAGAAGTAAGGTCAGCGCGCGACCAAATTGCTTTTTCGGGAGGAGGGAGGGGGGTGGGGGGCGAGTTGAGTCTCCGTACTTACAAAAAGGCAAGCATGACGAGTCATGACCGGTGACCTCGACACCTGGAGGAGCAAATGAAGTGCCAGTGCCAGATGCGTGTTGGGCGAGGTTCACTTCTGGCACCGAGAAGGACAAAGAGATAGCAAAGGGTAAACTTGAGGAGAAGAAAGAGGAGGAAAAAACACAAACTGAGATAGTCCAAAAACAAAAACAGACGAGGCGAGCCGGTGCGCCCTCCCTGCCTCATAACACTCACATTATCGACTTTATCGCACATTTATAGACTTGGAAATGACTTTGGTAGCGAAGACACGACATTATGTGTATATGTTTCACACAACATACGCACATTAATGACCAACATGACGCTAGTATACTTTCTGTACACGGAAAAGTAATGCATTTGTTCTTTGATGCTAATTTGATCCCTTTGTCTAAGTCTAGGACACTTTGATGTTAGGAAAAGTATCTTCTAAATTTCTAAAATAAATGGTCGGCAAATGGAGTGTTCCCCAAAAATAATGGGATATTTGTAAAACAATACTAAACAAGATACTGGGTTGAATTTCAGGTCAGGATTGAGATTCGAATGGGATAATTAGGATAGTATGACATGGAGTATGGTAAATTGTAAACAAAAAATGTGGAATAATGTAAGTTATTATCCCGCATTCTATTTAGTCATAATGCCTAATTGATTTTCTTTAGTTATAATACCAACTCGTCTTGACTTATCCTTGAATAGTTTAAACCGAAACATCCTCTCCATCTTGACGACTTTGACTCCCCCTCTCCCTCTCTTTCTTCCTCTCCCCCTCCCTCTCTCTCTTTCCTCCTCCCTCTCCCTCTTTCTTTCCTCCTCCCTCTCCCTCTCCCTTCCCCACTCCCACTCCCCCTCCCCCTCCCCCTTCCCCCCCACCTCTACTCCCACCCCCACTCCTTCCACTCCGCCTTCCTCATTCCACCGCCGCGAGTTAAGAGCGCGCAGGAAACTGTCAAAGGTGCGTGTGCCTCGAGAGAGCATTAAAGCGACGCCTCTGCCTATAAAAAAGGCTCGTTAATCTCAACTGTTTCGCTTTTATCCGTAGCGAAATCCGGACAACGGGGCACTTACGTTCCTTTAATGTCCGCTCCTCGAAAAAAAGGCCGAGCTGTAAAATTAATAATAACGTCTGGGGGGGAGGAAGGGGGAAGGGGTAGGTTGGTTGACGAAGGCACGGATCTTATGGTTGTTATATTCAACCTTGGGGGCAGGCTGTTGGTTAAGCTGATTGGACTTTAACATCTTGAGCCAAGTTCTCAACCAGACGAGAAACAAGTGTCATGTGACGCAGATGTGCACAAGCAACTCGACATGCCAAGTTAGACAACAAGATAGATAAAGCATTTCAGAAGAAGCATTGCCACAAATGACGCTGATGTGCGTAAACAACTCGTTATAAACGAGTTAGATGACAAAACACCCAAAACAATTCTAAAGCCTGGCACGAGGAACGGCTCGCTGCAATATGAATGTCAACACAAATCTCCGGCCTATGGTACTGCTTCTCTCCTCGCATACATATAATAATGATAATATAGCATAGATAATCATATTAATATAATCATCTTTATCATTCTCATAATTATCATCATTATCAAAAATAGTAATAACTGCTTAACATCTATAACAATATGTAAATATTCTTGGCCAGCATCCTGTGTCTGTTAGAAGGCGAAGAAAGTATACCTGTATTCAGTAAATGTCTTATTTTTTTCTTCGGGCAAAAAAAACAAACTTTTGTCTTTTGTTTCCATAAATTAGTAACGAGGCTTTATTCGCTACGACAAGCCTAATTTTTTTCCTCTGTCACTTTCTCTCACTCATTCTCACTCTCCTTCTCCTTCTCCTTCTCCCTTTCTCTCTCTTCCTTCTCCCACTCCCTCTTCCTCTCCGTCTCCCATTAGCTCTTCGTCTCCCTTTAGCTCTCCCTCTCCCTCCCTCTCCCTCTTCTCCCTCTCCCTCTCCCTCTCTCACTTCCTCTATCACAAACCCACACGCATACACACTATCAGCAAGAGTTCGTACAAAAACTATTTTTTCCTCGGTTCCAAGCGGACCCATGCTCTTTTGAGGTATTTATAGACTGGAGCTACAGATTTTCCTCTCAGTGTGCATGACACAGTCACTGAGGGGAGACTTGTGTCAGGCACCTGCTTCTGCATGACTGAGACGATTCTGATGGGCAAGTCTTATTTGTGGTGTTCTTGATAATATTAGAAAAGAAAATCAGTATATACTTTTCAAAAAATGAATGAGAAGTATTTGTGAGATAGGATTATGAAGGAAAACTAATTGCAAGGATGTAAAACCTTCGACGGCAATAACTGATTGACATTTCTTAAATCTTCTATTTGATTTAACAAAGCTGTTGAAAATCAGTATTACTGAATGAGATAAAAAAGAGCGATGTAGACGATGTAAGTACCTCGATCCCATAATATTTTTTAAAATGAAAATCATTTCGAAATTATCTTTAAAAACACGTGTGAAAGAGAGGGAGGGAGGGAGGGAGGGAGGGAGAGAGTGAGAGAGAGAGAGAGAGAGAGAGAGAGAGAGAGAGAGAGAGAGAGAGAGAGAGAGAGAGAGAGAGAGAGAGAGAGAGAGAGAGAGAGAGAGAGAGAGAGAGAGAGAGAGAGAGGGAGAGAGAGAGGAGAGAGAGAGAGAGAGAGAGGGGAGAGAGAGAGAGAGAGGGAGAGAGAGAGAGAGAGAGAGAGAGAGAGAGAGAGAGAGAGAGAGAGAGAGAGAGAGAGAGAGAGAGAGAGAGAGAGAGAGAGAGAGAGAGAGAGAGAGAGAGAAGAGAGAAAGAGAGAAAGAAAGAGAAACAAAGAGAGAGAGAGAGAAACACACACACACACACACACACACACACAAACACACACACACACGCACACACACTTTGACGAGTTTATTGAGACAAGTGATTTCATACATATCAAGAGAGAGAGAGGGAGAGAGGGAGGGAGAGAGAGAGAGAGAGAGAGAGAGAGAGAGAGAGAAGAGAGAGAGAGAGAGAGAGAGAGAGAGAGAGAGAGAGAGAGAGAGAGAGAGAGAGAGAGAGAGAGAGAGAGAGAGAGAGAGAGAGAGAGGGAGAAGAGAGAGAGAGGGAGGGAGGGAGGAAGAGGGAGGAGGAGGGAGGGAGGGAGGGAGGGAGGGAGGGAGGGAGGGAGGGAGGGAGGGAGGGAGGGAGAGAGAGAGAGAGAGAGAGACCTTACTTTGACGAGTTTATTGCGACAAGTGATTTCATACATATCAAGAGAGAGAGGGAGAGAGAGAGAGAGAGAGAGAGAGAGAGAGAGAGAGAGAGAGAGAGAGAGAGAGAGAGGGAGAGAGAGATAGAGAGAGAGAGAGAGAGAGAGAGAGAGAGAGAGAGAGAGAGAGAGAGAGAGAGAGAGAGAGAGAGAGAGAGAGAGAGAGAGAGAGAGAGAGAGAGAGAGAGAGAGAGAGAGAGAGAGAGAGAGAGGGAGAGAGAGGGGGAGAGAGAGAGAGAGAGAGAGAGAGAGAGAGAGAGAGAGAGAGAGAGAGAGAGAGAGAGAGAGAGAGAGAGAGAGAGAGAGAGAGAGAGAGACAAAGAGGAAAAGAGAGAAAGAGAAAAACAAAGAGGAAAAGAGAGAAAGAGAGAGAGAGAAGGAGAGAAGGAGAGAGAGAGAGAGAAAGAGAGAAAGAGAAAAACAAAGAGGAAGAGAGAGAAAGAGAGAGAGAGAGAGAGAGAGAGAGAGAGAGAGAGAGAGAGAGAGAGAGAGAGAGAGAGAGAGAGAGAGAGAGAGAGAGAGAGAGAGAGAGAGAGAGAGAGAACAAATCAAACAAAACAAAACAAAAAGCCAATCACAAACCGACAAAAACAACAAACACATACAGCCAATCAATAACACCCATCAGATTAAAAACAACCCCCTCCCCCACCCATCCTCCACCCCCTAAGAAAAACACCCCCCACATCATCAACAATAAACAAGAGACAATAATAAACAAGAGACCAATCAAACACGGCCAGCATGAAAGCCCACATCCCTGTACACCGAATAAGCTGACCTAAACCGAACTCCGGTATGCTTGGCCACGCTCGGCTGGTGTCTGAGTAAACGAGAGCGGTAGTTGCCGTAGTTGGTTGGCCCAATAAACCAGATTACTGTGGGGTTTGTTTGGGCTATGAGGGAATGGAAGGGGGAAGAGGAAGAGCACAGTGAAGAGAAGGAGGAGAAGGAGGAGGAGGAGGAGGAGGAAAGGGATCGTGAATAGGAAGAAGAAGAGGAGAAGAAGGAGGAGGAGGAAGACGAAGAAAAAATAGAGGAGGAAGAAGAATAAAAACAGGAGGAAGAAAGCAAGAAGAAGAAGAGGAGTGAGAGGAAGAGGGAGAGGGGAAGAAAGAAGAGGAAGGAGATGGAGAGGATAGTAAAGAGGAGGAGGAGGAGGAGGAGGAAGGAAAGGAAAAAGATATTGAAAAGGGAGGAAGAAGAGGAAGAGGGGGGAGAGGAAGGAAAGGGAAAGATAGTGGAAGAGGAAGAGGGTGATGGATAGGGACAGGGAGAGGGGGAGGACGGGGAAGAGGAAGGCGAATGAGAAGGAGACGAGATGGGAAATGAAGAGAGGAGAAACAAGAAGGAAAAGGAAAGAAAGAAGCGGAAGAGGAAAAAAGAAGACAGAGATGGGGAAAGAGAAGGAAGAAGGAGAAGGAAAGGAAAAAGAAAAAAGGATAAAAAAGAAGGAAAAAAGAAGACGGAAGAAAAAGGAGAAGGAGAAGAAGAAAACGATGAAGATTAAAAAAGAAAAAGAGGGAAGAAAAAGGAGTAGAGATAGATAAAAGAAAGGGACTTCATATATATTAATTCTCGAAGGTACTAAAATATGTTTAAATTTGTCTACATCGCGATCACTATTCATCCTATCTGTTTATTCCTTTTATTTCTTTTCTCGTAAGCTGG
>BOPN01000143.1:523128-530628 GCA_017312705.2 Penaeus japonicus
CGTTTGTGTTGGCCGTTCGTGCACACTCACCCTTATTTCATCCAGCAGAACTTAGAGAACCGGCATATCTCTTTGCTATGCATTATGGATGTGAAATACCTACACACACACACACACACACACACACACACACACTATTCACATATAGCAGTAGTTGTACTAGTAGTAGTAGTAGTAGTAGGAGGAGGAGTAACAGCAACAACAACAAAAACAACATTAATACTGGTGATAAGAATGATAGTAATAATGATAATATTATCATTATCAATAACAATAATAATAATAATAATAATAAAGCAATCTGAAAAAAAATCAAAACTTCCATGAGAACGAAATCATCCTCTTTCTTGGTTATCTATAAATACCAAATGTTCCCCGAGACTACAAACCCTTTGCGAATGGGTTCCGATCACGCACGCCAGCGACAGACCGAGCGACGGACCAAGCGCCCACGAATAACGCCATTCCAGGAGGCTCAAATCCACCTGGAATACGCTCGCCTTGTACTCACGGAGACGCCGTATTGCAAAACGTATTCAGAGTGAGGGGAGGGAGGGGGAGAGGGGGGGATTTAGTAGGCAAAATGAGAGGATTTTTCGCTCCCTCCCTCCCTCCCCTGCCTCCCTACCTGCCTGTCTATCTGTCTGCCTGCCTGCTTCCTGCCCCTCCAGTGAATTTTAGGGTAGAGAGAGGAGAAAAAAAAACATGTTCTGGGATCTAGAAGATCGTTCCTCCCTCCTTCCCAGTCTTTAGAAAGGGGGTCGTACAGGGGTCGAATAGAGGTCGAGCAGGGGCCAAACAGGGGTCGAGCAGGGGTCAATGGGAGTCCAAGATGGTCCAAGGGGGTCGGAAGGCATTCAAGGGGAGTGCAAGGGGGTCCAAGGGGTTTACGAAAGACGACACTGGTTTGTGATAATCGCGTGCTTTCCTCGCACACATGGTACGAAAAGATAGGAGGGGGAGGACGAGGGGGAGGAGGAGAAGAAGAAGGAGAATGAAGAAGCAAACTGGAGGAAGAAATGGGAGGAATGCAGAGAGCAACGAGGAGTGAAGAAATAGGAGAAAGGAGAGGGGAGTGAAGAGACGGGAGAGAGGAGAGGGGAGGGGGTGAAGAAAGGGAAGAGGGAGTGAAGAGAGGGGAGAGGGGTGTGAAGAGAGTGGGGAAGGGGATGGGGGAGTGGAGAGAGGGGGGCGTGAAGAAAGGGGAGAGGGGAGAATGGATTGGGGGGAGTGAAGAGAGGGGAGTCAAAACTGTACCGTGCGTAAACAACCAGGTGTAAAGAAAGGACAGCGAGTGAAATACCTCCCAGCGTCATTTTCTTTTTATTTTCTACTCAAACACGCAAACGCCAACTGACGAATGCTCATTATAAATTTAGGTTATCGATTCTCCCCTTCAGTACAGGTATGACTGAGAACGCTCTGTATACGCGACGACGGAAGCTAACAACAACAACACCAAACATCATATGGGAAAAGATAAAAAGATAAAATAAATAAATAAATAGAAATAAAATAAATAGAAAATAAATAAATAAACAAACATATATATATATATATATATATATATATATATATATATATATATATATATATATAAATGGCGTAACATTATCTGTATAATAATCTAGAGATACAAAAAACAGGTTTCAATTAGATGGTCTGATATGATAATACCGTCATAAGTATTTAAGTATCCGTCATAAATATACGAATTTTCATCACAAATATTGAGAATATTATAAATAAATTGGCAATTTAATAAATAGAAAGAGGCAGAGAGAGGGAGAGCGAGAGCGAGAGCGAGAGAGAGAGAGAGAGAGAGAGAGAGAGAGAGAGAGAGAGAGAGAGAGAGAGAGAGAGAGAGAGAGAGAGAGAGAGAGAGGGGGGGGGGGGGAGGGGGGGGAGAGAGAGAGAGAGAGAGAGAGAGAGAGAGAGAGAGAGAGAGAGAGAGAGAGAGAGAGAGAGAGAGAGAGAGAGAGAGAGAGAGAGAGAGAGAGAGAGAGAGAGAGAGAGAGAGAGAGAGAGAGAGAGAGAGAGAGAGAGAGAGAGAGAGAGAGAGAAAACAAAACCTAATTACTTGAAAACTCGAAATAAAGGGTCTCTCTTCGACTTGCTCTCAATGCCACAAAAGGCCACACAATTGAAGGTATTTAATTTTCGCATTTCCTCGTATAGTCATTTCCTCTCTTTTCCCTTCCCCTATATCATTCAATTGTCTTTTCTCTCGTTCTAGTTTATTTTTCTTCGCAAGATAAGTTAATCATCTAGCTATAAAATCCAGTAAAGATAGAGTAATTGAAAACGAAAATAAAAATAAATATAGCAAAAGAACCCAAAGTATATGGACAAAAGTAACCGATACCATAAACAAATCCTTAAAAAAAAAGACATAAAAACAGTCAAATAAACAAACGAATGCATAAATAATAACCCAACATCACAATTAAAAAGAGAAATAAAAAAGAAAAAAATACAAATGAAAATGACAATCAAAAACATCAAATCCAAACAAGTAAATCAACAAAAATAAGGATAAGCAATACCAACGCGAAAGGTCGCTGCGCCACACCTTTTGGACGAACTCTGGCCAACCGAGCGAGGAATACACTTTCACAATTTACACGTCATGGGAAGAAGACGATGAATACCCAGTGATGACAGGCATGAGCGCGCCACAGTTAGCGTCGCTTGTAAGGAGTCAAAAGATCCTTCTTCTTAAGTTTTCCTTGAAGGAATGGAGGCAGCAGTGACGAAAAGGAGGCGGAACAAATAAGACAGATTTGGAGGCGCTTTCACAAAGTGAGTCAAAAAGTTTTTTTCTTCAGGAGGAACGATTGCGTTTTCGCCTGACAAACTGTCATTCACCGCTTTAAATCATTAAATGCTTTAATGATAACCTTTCAACCACTCCTTTTTGAAAGTGATGATTACATCCCCCCCCTTCTCCTTCCCCCCATTCGTCTCTCTTTACACAACATCTCGAATTCCTTTGACCTCATATCCGTTCCCTCATATTCACACGTTTCCCTCTTTACCTCACTCGGCAATCCACCTCCTTTTTATTTTTTACACTATCCACCTCACCCGACCTGTCCCAGTTCCTCTTCACACCTTCACCCTTACCACGCTCCCCCTGCCATCCACTCTTCAATAATCCACTTCCTGACATTTGCCAAGCACTCGTCACTCTTATTAAGTTACCCGCTGGCACAGACAGACGCAATCTTACTGGGTTATAACACTCCGAAGGAAAAAGAAGACAGAAGAAGGGGAGGGAGAGGAAGGTGAGAGGAGGAGGAGGAGGAGGAAGAGAAATAGCAGGAAGAGGAGGAGAAGGAGGAAGAGGACGAAGACGAATAATAATAATAGGAAGAGGAGAAGAAGAAAGAGGAGAATAAGACGAAGGTGATGAAATAGAAGATAATGAAGAAGAGGAATACTAATAATACTAATAACAATAATAACGATAATAATAATATTAATATAAAAAAACACAAACTCCCGCAAAATCCCGCATCGACTTAATCACGCGTCTGAAATTCAATCTTTCAGATTATGGTAATACATCTACCCTGAGAGAGAAGAGCAGACTGCTGGAATCATGTGATTGAATAAGGATGAATCATCAAAGAGCTGCTCGCTGCACGTCTTCAGAAACTCCTCGCGAAACGCGGAACGGAACGATGGCGGAAAGGAACGCAAGAACGTATTCATGGTAAGCGAGAAACGGCGAGGAAAGGTAATGTCAAATCTCGATCTCCTCTTTGTTTAATCATGAAGTTACTTGCTGGGCATATCGCGGACGAATATCGCGAGAGGGATAAACACGGGATATGTGTACATGTATACATTTTTATGAGCGTAGATAGGAGGAGAGATGCAAGTGTGCACAAACATGCATGTAATCGTATATATATATGTTTATACAACACACACACACACACACACACATTTTGCATATAAATAGACATATCTAAGACAATAAGCATAAATAATAACAGGCAACAGCAAAAAACAAAAAGTGCGTGACAGTCACACATTCAAATGCCGTGTCACGAGAACATCACCGAGTCAGCAACGGAAAGAGAAACACATCATAATCCGGAAAGAGATGTGTATCAATCAATCAATAATGGAATAAACGTACTTGAGAGCGAATGGCTACAGCCTATGGAGAATGGGGAATTTATTAAAAACAATAGTAATAATACAAAGATGAAAGAAAGAAAGAAAGAAAGAAAGAGAGAGAGGGGGAGAGAGAGAGAGAGAGAGAGAGAGAGAGAGAGAGAGAGAGAGAGAGAGAGAGAGAGAGAGAGAGAGAGAGAGAGAGAGAGAGAGAGAGAGAGAGAGAGAGAGAGAGAGGGAGGGAGAGAGAGAGGGGGGGAGAGAGAAAGAGAAAGGGAGAGGGAGAGGGAGAGAGAGAGAGAGAGAGGTGGGGGGGGGGAGAGAGAGAGAGAGAGAGAGAGAGAGAGAGAGAGAGAGAGATAGAGAGAGAGAGGAAGAGATAACTAGACAGATAGATAGACAGACAGAGACAAAGAACTGTGGCATCCGTCACGCGCTCCGAAGGGAAGTCACATCGGGGCCTCTTACCGCACGATAACAAAGCTCGGCGCGTGGCAAGCATAGACTTTATAATCCTATAATGTAAGTTGTAACACTGTTTACTGGAGAGTTTCCCAGCTCCTTCTAGTCCTGCATACTGATACGAAGGAGATGGAGAGGGGGAGAAGTGGGAGAAGAAGAGGAAAAAGGGTGGAGAGGGAGAAGGAGAAATAAGGGGGAAGGAAGAGAAAAGGAAAGGAAGGGAAAGGAGGGTGGGAGGGAGGGGGAGGGAGAGGGAGAGGGAGAGAGAAAGAGGAAGGGAGGAAGTAAGGAAGAAAGGAAGGAAGGAAGGGAAGGAGAGAGGGAGCGAGAGATGATAATATAATCTCTTCGATACAAAGTAAAATAAACACAATGGGAAATTGCCAATCACTATGAAGATATTCAACCAAAATATGATGCATATAATCTTCGTAAATAATATACAACGATAACTGAATAGATATGCAAGTCTTCGCCTTACCATCGCTACACCCGGCCAAAAACTCGCCCCAAACCAGAAGATTAGATACCTTGAATAATTTCGGATAGGCACTACATATGATGCACTGTGGTTATCGTGTGGTGAGAAAGAAAAAGGAAGAAAGAGAGAGACACATCAAGAGAATAAAGGGATATTAATGCGATATGCAATGTCTAAAATTTTGCTATATTTTTTTTCTTTAAATCAAGGTAACGATGCACTTGAAAGTTAAATGACTTAATGAAACATGTCTGAATACTCTAAATGTTTACCGTCACTAACCTGTCAATCGTCAAACAATAATCATCTCCAACTGGCCAACCTTTTTAGTAGTCATCAACCTGTCAAGTGCATGTTCGTCTTGATATGTAGTAAAGTAGGCCTTGAGTATAGTAGGGCTATTTATTCGCTTTCCTCATCTATCGTGTATCATAATTACCCCCCTTTGGCCACATAGATCTTGATCTCCATTAACAGCCTCAACTATACGAGGGAGGAAGGAAGGAGGGAGGGAGGTGAGGGGAGGAAGGAGGGAGGGAGATGAGGAGGGAGGTGAGGGGAGGAAGGAAGGAGGCCTGTGTGCATTCTTATTTCTTTGTTCATTTATTAATCTATTAATATGCTTATCCATCTTTTTTTTGTAATTGGGAGAATATTGTGAGGATTTTACCAGTAAAATGTTGTGTATGTTGTTATTGGTTGGGTCAGGGAAGGTTAGATTATGTTTGATTAGGTTAGTTTCAGCAGATAGGTTAGGATAGATTGAGTTTAGTTCAGACCCTTTACATATCTTACACTATGAAAATTTATTCCTTGACCTACATTTTACCAGTCCTACCTCGCTTTTTTATTGATAACAGGTGCACACGGTACAGAAAATATATATGATAATAAAATCTGAAGACGTTATCACCGACAAAAATATGAAATGCGTAGCGGTGCCTTTGAATTACATGTTTACCTTCCTTTTTCCCATAAAAAGTTCCTATCCAATTTGAACTAGTCCTTTCTATGGAATTCTCTATTCAAGAAGGCCATTCTGGCGACGAGGTAATAATGTAAAAATAAACAAGTACACCCACGAAAAATTTGGTTGTTGAGTTTGTCTCAACAAAGATAAAGGTATGCGGGGAAACACAGACATACATAAGTACATATTATTTTTTACAAAACATAGTAGTAATAGTAGTGGTAGTAGTTGTAGAAGTAGTAGTGGTGGCGGTGTAGTAGTAGTAATATAAATAGTAGTAACACTAACAGTAGTCGTATGCATATGCGTGTGAGTATATGTGTATGCGTGTGTATGAGTCCGACAACGCAGCATACATTCCGCATACACCTTCCGTTAGCCAAACATTCCTCCCCACCGTCCCTCGTCCAAACACAAACTCGAAGGGTCTATTCAGCTTGCGTAATCTCTCCCCCCCCCCCCCCCCACCCCCTGAGCAAAGGGCCATCTTGGAGTACTATCTCCCCCAGCTGAGTCCATTCCAGGGATCGTTATCTCCCTCGCCGAGCCTCATTCAGAGGTCGTCATCTCCCCCTTAACTAAGATTCTCCCCAAGAGCCAGCATCTGCCTCCGCGAGATCGGAAAACGGAGATGCTATCCCCCGCGGCAACGGCATCGCGGAATCGTGTGTCGGCGGACTCGATGCCCTTGCATTTTTTTCTCTCTTTCTTTTTTTTTTTTCTTTTACAAAATATTAATCTTCATCGCCGTTCCCTCTTCATCTCCCTCAACCTGATAGATATGACGCGGAAGGAGGCTGAAGAATGGAAAAAAGGGCTTGTACGAAGGGCCCCAAAATAACGGGCGAAGGAAAATCCCCCGCAATGTCTCCAGTGGCCTGAGGATAATAGGATACCTAAGTGGCATGGACAAGGCCAAGGCCACAGAACGACAATTGGCCGCGGCGAACAAGGAATAGGACGAGGGGAGAAGGGAGAGGGAAGAACGGAGAGGGGAGAAGGGAGAAGGGAAAACAAGTAAGAAGGTGGGAAGAAGAACGGAGAGGAAGATGAAGAAAACGCAGAGGAGAGAAACGGGGAAGGGAGAAAAGGAAAATGATGAAAAAAAAGAAAAGGGAGATACAGAGCAAGACAAAAAAAGTGTGTAGGGGGAGGGGAAGAGGAGAAACGAAAAGCGGGAAAAGGGGAAACGGAGAATGACACCGGAACTCGACCACACGGAAAATGAACACGAGATCGGCCGCCCTCTGGAATAAGGAGGGCATGAACCAGCACGAAATAATGAGGGAGCTGAATAATGAGGAGGCGGCAGGATAAGCGGTGGTGCGGGAGGAAGGAAGGGAGGGAGGGAGGGAGGGGGCGGGGACGGGGATGCAGGAGGCCGGGAAGGAGGCTTGGAATGAAATGAGGGAGATGGGGAGGAGGGGGGGATGGATGGGGGAATGAGGAAGGGCAAGAA
>BOPN01000143.1:540628-543128 GCA_017312705.2 Penaeus japonicus
TCATGAACGACAAAATCTAAAAAGCTATCCTACACCTGGGGACACCCCCCCCCCCCCGGACGCCATGTAAGAATGCAGTGACGTCATCACGACATAGCCACCCGGCCTACGTCACACCGGACTATACTAGCCGACTAAATTTACAGCCCCGAGTGCGGTATATCTGCGGGTATGTCGCCCTGTCATACTTGCGGGATATGTCTAGACTGGGAGCAAAGCACGTGTTGTTTTAAAAGCGCTTGCAAATGTTCAAAATCGTTCCGTGTTCGGTCGCTGCAATGCGCCATTTTCAACAGAACCGAGCCATATGTGTTTCACAACGAACGAAAGGTGCAATAATGAAATCTGGTGTGAATGATAGAGGACTTCACATTACGAAGCTTTACTTATGCACTTCACTTCTTTTTTATCTGTCTGTCAATCTGATGCCCGTATTTCTATTTGTCTGTCTGTCAGTCAGTCAGTCAGTCAATCAGTCAGTCAGTCAGTCAGTCTGTCGCTCTGGATATACCCAAATCTGTCTGTGTTTCTGTTAGTCTGCCTGTATCTGTCTCCGTCTCTCTCTTTCATATAATTAATAATAATAATAATTATCATCAACATTATCGAACTGACGAAAATAGAGAAAGTATATATAAAGAGAGAGAAATGAAAATACCCTCCTCTCCCCATCAAAATTGTTCAACAGTTCTGTTCACACGCCGCAAACACGAACCAAAAGCCAAGCAGAATGAACACTGGTCAAGAAGCAGAATTCACAGCAAATAAATAAATGTTCGAGGCCATGGGCGATGTTGGTTACAACAGTGAAATGATACAAGATACGAGCATGTGAAGAAAAAGTATGAATGAGAATGAATAAATTCACAATACACATGAGGTAAACGAATCGGCATTACACTTTCATCGGAATTACATAAACTCTGATGAAGATGTAACTGAAACATCAACCACACACACACCTCACATTGTGGGAATATCCCTCCTCAGCCTCACCATTTTCAATATTCGTCGCCATGAACTTTGTGCATGACACCGGAAGCCCATTAGGACAGCGGCCCATTCTGGGTGGATTCCCATTCACCATTTCTGGATCCAATCTAGCCTGAGAAGACGCTCCGCCCTTCTCGTCTCCACTGACCTTACCTGAAGCCCATGACATTTAGCCCATCATAATAATCCCGTGGAGCTGCACATGCCTTCCCTAAATGAATTTACCTTCACGCCTAGGGGCCATAAATGCAATGAATTATATAATAAGCAGGATTAGTGTGTGTAATGCGTTTTATTGCTTTCGGGATGGGCGAGGATATTGTGTTCAAATGTATAATATATAATATTACTTTATGTATAACATATAACGTTCTTATTTTCAGGTATGCTTCGTTTTACTAGATATTTCTTTAACCCATTTATGGCTCCCTTGTTATTATCATGTAACAGTTTTCTAATTACCACGCCTTCCTAATAGTACCAGATGGCCCTGGGGTATTAAAGGTTCCTTCGGAGATTTTTCTTCAGTAACAATTACCAAGTTTATCCCTGCTGAACGGAATAGAAGACCACGTCGCAACGGAGAGAAATGTTATATATTTTTTTTTTAATAAAAATGTTATAAAAAATAACTGCCAGCCGCCAAAATGGAAATCAAATTTGGAAGAGATGCAGTCCACTGCGTGGCGCCCAGGCGTGGCTTAAGAGCCTCAAAGCATAAAAAAGACGATGACCAACGACCTGCAATTCTTCTGAATGAGTGAATTTGTGAGCAAATTAAGAGTAACTAACCCGCAACAACAACCATACCACGATTTTTCAACCCGCTCTTTCATCCAGAGAAACAAGTCGAAGGTCATCAATAAGATACCATTTAAAACGCATCAATTGCTGCCGTTTTCGCGGATGGCTGCGCGGGGCAATAACAATTAATTCCCAAGCCCTGGTGGTCGTAGATGTGGTGGCAGCCGCGACAGTCGTGATGACGTGGGTCGTGTGACTGGCCGCAATTTCGCACCTGGATTTACGACCCCCGTCCTATCGCTGGCGGCTTAGCCATGGCGCTACGTGCTCGATCGCTCGTTGCATTTGGAGACACATAAACTTTCCTCTTCCTCCTCCCTTTCATCATCTTCATTCTCTTTTCCCTTTTCCCTCATCATTTTTTTCTTTTCTTTTTCTTTTTTCCATTGCCATTACCTCCTCCTCCTCTTCATCTTCCTTTTCACCATCCTTCTCTTCCTCCCCTTCGCCATCTTCCTTATTCTCACATTCCTCTTCTTCATCTTCCGGTTCCTCAATTTTCCCTCTTCTTTTCTGCCATGGGTTAGGAGGCTGACTCATGGCGCTGGGACATGAGCAAAACAACATGGTTTTCTGATAAAAGAAAAAAACATTTTCTCTCTTTACGTCTGTCTGTCTTTTTGTCGGTCTTTAACCTTCATTTTCTCTCACTTCCTCTCTTCTCTTCTCTTCTCTCTCTCAATGATAAAACAACATTAATAAT
>BOPN01000143.1:548128-550628 GCA_017312705.2 Penaeus japonicus
CCTTGTTAACAGAGGAGGCTCGCCAAACACTCGGACCTCAGGGTAATCCAGCCTTCAAATCCGGACACAGATACAGGGCGGGGGTGGGGTGGGGTGGGGGTGGGGGTGGGGGGATGGGATGCAGGGGGGAGGAAGGGGTGAGAGGGGTAGGGCGGTACGAGAGGCAGGGGACAAGTGGAAGGAAGGAACGGGTAAGAATAGAGATGTAGGGTGAAGGGGTAGGGTGAATGAAGGAGGGGAGGGAAGGAGGAATGGGATAAGTTGCAGGGTGCATGGGTAGAGGCGGAGCGGTAGATGGGTAGGGCAAGGGACAAGGGGAAGGGGGTGAGGGGTCAGGTCGGGGCAAAAGGTGGGGTACAAGGGTCGGAAAAGACATTACAGGGGTAGGGGTATAACGGTGCTGGAGTAGGGGCAGACATCACATAGGCGCAATGGGTACAGAAGTAGGGGTACAGGGGCACGGGGGCACGGGTAAAAGGGCAAAGATAATGCAGAATAGGGGTTGAGGAAACAGTAAAACAGAAAGGGAAAGAAGAAGGGAAGAAGAAGCGGCTTAGTTCAGTTCGGTGTTTGTTCGGGTCAGCCACAAGAGAAGCGAGATCGGATATCGCCGAACCCGACAAATAACCTGAACGAATCAGGGTCAGGCGGGTGAGGGGAAGGCGCCTCGGGTTACAGGAGGAGAGGGGAGAGGGGAGAAAGTGGTGGATGAAGGGAGGAAAGAAGGAAGGGATGGGGAAGGAGAGGAGAGAAGATAAGAGGAGAGGATATAGAGAGAGGGAGATGAGTTAAAAAGAGGGAGAGGGATGGAGGGACGAAGGGAGGGGAGAGGGAGGGGGAGGGAGATAGGAAGAGAGGGAGAAATGGAGAAATGGAGAGAGGGAGAGAAGGAGGGAGGGAGGGAGGGAGAGGGACAGAGAGTGAGAGAGAGAGAGAGAGAGAGAGAGAGAGAGAGAGAGAGAGAGAGAGAGAGAGAGAGAGAGAGAGAGAGAGAGAGAGAGAGAGAGAGAGAGAGAGAGAGAGAGAGAGAGAGAGACAGAGAGAGAGAGAGAGAGAGAGAGAGAGAGAGAGAGAGAGAGAGAGAGAGAGAGAGAGAGAGAGAGAGAGAGAGAGAGAGAGAGAGAGAGAGAGAGAGAGAGAAAGAGAGAGAGAAAGAGAGAGAGAGAGAGAGAGAGAGAGAAAGAGAAGAAAGAGAGAGAGAGAGAGAGAGAGAGAGAGAGAGAGAGAGAGAGAGAGAGAGAGAGAGAGAGAGAGAGAGAGAGAGAGAGAGAGGAGAGGAAAGGAGAATAAAGAAAAGGAAATGAAAGGAGCGGAGAGAAGAAAGGAAAGGAAAGGAAAGGAAAGGAGAGGAGAGGAGAAAGAGATGAGAAGAAAAGAAAAGAGAAGAGTAAGGGAGAAATGAGAAAAGAAAAGAAGAGAATGAGAAAAGAGACGTAACGAGAAAGAAAAAAGGAAAGAGAGAGCGAGAGCGAGAGAGAGAATGAAAGAGAAAGAGAGAGAGAGAGAGTGTGTGTGTGTGGGAGTTCTTGTGTCCCATATAAACTCCCACCGTCGTTAGGGACGTGCGTTGACAAGCCTTATATAATAGCAATATCAAATTGACCGGTTAAGTCTGTTTGTTTAACTCTATTAACAAACCTGACTCTTACCCATTGTCTGGGGGCGAGAGGCCGGCTATTTACAGGAATTGGAGTTACGTCAACACAACTGGAACACTGAGCCCTTTGGCAGCATGAGACTGTGGAAGTAGAAGTGAATCCTTTGTGCACATCGCGAGGTAGAAACAGAGACGAGAGAGAGAGAGAGAGAGAGAGAGAGAGAGAGAGAGAGAGAGAGAGAAAATGAGTTTAAATGGAGGGTAGCATATAAAGTAAAAAGTGATTGTGCGTATACTTAAGCGTATATAAAAACAATGTACACAATCACAGCCTACACGGCTGGAAAAGAGCGTAGAAGGTCGAGCAGGTCGTTAGGTCGTTCAGGTAATCATCAACGACGACTAAAGGCGCAGATTACGGCTCGCGGGACGCAGTCTGGCGCAACTCCAGTCGTTCCTTCCGGAGTTAAGGGGATATATGGGCCCCGTAAACAATTACTAAACCCATTAGGTAGCGCGCGGCGGTCGGATGCGCATGCGTGGGCAAGGGCAAGGGCGTATGTAAGTACGAGGGAGATGCATGTACACACAAAGAGGGTGACGGAGTGTGCTATGTCCACCCTTTTATCCCTTTTACCTTATCCCTCTCCTCCTACTCCTCTCTCCCACCTACCTCCCTCACTAATCCCCTCTCCCTGTGACGTAGGAAAAGAAATACGTAGTTCCAAAAAGACGAAGTTTACAATTAGCTTGATTGCAAGTCTTTGTTATGGCTGCACCTGTAAACTTTGCGGTCACATCACGTAACGCGAGACTGTTACAATAATTACACTGACCTTATACTGCTCTTCTACGTGTATCTTTTAGAATCGAGTTCGTTTGTTTTTAGCGTCTGTGTGAACG
>BOPN01000143.1:560628-568128 GCA_017312705.2 Penaeus japonicus
CGCAAACCAACTCACCAAACAAGCTAGTTTGCCACGCCAAACCACCTCGCCACGCAAACCAACTGGCCATGCAAGCCAGGTGGCCACGCAAACCATCTCGCCACATAAGCCAGGTCGCCACACCAGCCAGTCATTCTCGGACCCCACTTCCGTCGCCGTCCTTATCTGCGCTCAATTTAACATGATAATGACGCTCCGCCATTGCCCCGATCCCGCATTCTGTCCAGCGGGGCGTTCACCCGACCGTGCACGTGGCCGTATTTCTCCTTTTTTTCTGTCTCTCAATCTCTTATTTTTCCTCGTAGGAGAGCGAAGGGGTGAGAAGAGGGAGAGGGGATGGAGAGAGGGAGAGGGGATGGAGGGAGAGAGGAGGGAGGGAGGGAGAGGGAAAGAGAGAGGAAGAGGAAAAGGAAGTGAAGATACATATGTATATGTTTATGTATATGTATGTATATATGTATGTATGTATGCATGTATGTATATATGTGTGTGTGTGTGTGTGTGTGTGTGTGTGTGTGTGTGTGTGTGTGTGTGTGTGTGTGTGTGTGTGTGTGTGTGTGTGTGCGTGTGCGTGTGCGTGTGCGTGTGCGTGTGCGTGTGCGTGTGCGTGTGCATATACATAAAGAGAAAGAGAGAGAAAGAGAGAGAGAGAGAGTTCAATTCAATTCAAACATTTTATTCCATAAATTACAATGGTTATTCTTATATGAATACATACATATTTACACTTGATGAGTAAAAAGGTGTTCTTTCAATTTTGTTTTAAAATTACAAAAGTTGTTAATGTTTTTAATATTATCTGGTAACAAGTTCCACATTTTCGGTCCACGAATTTGTACCTGTCTTGCCCCTGTTTCTGTATTTGATCTTTTACATATAGGGAATTTACCTGGCGTGTTTGAATGCCAGCTGTGTTCCCTACAGCTTGCAGGGGGAATAACCATGGTGGATAGAATCCATGTATCAATTTGAAGGTAAAGAGACAGGTATCATAAATGCACTTAGGATGAACTTTTAACCATTTTAATTTTTGTATATATGGGGTAATATGATCGAATTTACTGATATTACCCAGTGCAACTCTTGCAGCAAAGTTTTGTACTTTTTGTACTTTTTGAATTTGTGTTTTGTTGGTTGAACCCCATACATTTGAACAGTAGTTTATTATGCTAAGAGCTAGTGTTTGCACGACCATGATTCTAGTATCCGTAGTGATTTGATTTTTTATGTGATTTAGAAATATTAATGTACCCATTACTTTCCTGTGTATGTTATCAACGTGTGTTTCAAATGTCATGTATCTGTCCAAGTGTACTCCCAAATTTTTCACTGAAATGTTTGGTTTGATAGGGTGGCCTTCAAATTCTATGGTTGTGTCGATGGGGATTTTGGCAATGTTCTGTCGACTACCTATGAATATGCATTGAGTTTTATGGGGATTTAATTTAAGACCATTACTTTCAAAGTATATTTTAGCTTGTGTAAGAGTGTTTTGAGTATTTCTTATTAATGTATTTAAGTTATTTACTGAGTCACTATGGAGAAACTGTGAATCATCGGCGTACTGCACTAGCAGGCAGTTATGAGCAATGGTTGATAAGTCATTTATGAAAACTGTAAATAGGATTGGGCCTAAGATGGATCCTTGTGGAACACCAAAACATATTGGTTGTTTCGATGATATGATTTCATTAATTTTTACAGATTGCGTTCTATTATTCAGATAACTAGTAAACCAGAAAGAATCAATTTTATGGGATCTTAGTTTGTGAAGAAGAATTTTGTGATTTACACTGTCAAAAGCTTTTGAAAGATCACATAATGTGAGTAAATTTACCTGATTTTTGTCTATATTATCATAAATTTTATTAGTTATCTGCAATAACGCTGTTTCAGTGGATAACCTATTTCTAAAGCCATGTTGTGTTTTAGATAATAGGTTATTGGCCTCCAGGAAATTCGTTAGTTGATTTGCTACGATTTTCTCAAGAACTTTAGATAATACAGGGAGTATTGTAATAGGGCGGTAATTATTAACGTCGTCTATATCTCCTGATTTGAAAATTGGTGTTACTATTCCATGTTTCCAAAGCGATGGAAAAACACCAGTGACCAGGGAAGTGTTAATTATGACCGCCAGAGAGAGAGAGAGAGAGAGAGAGAGAGAGAGAGAGAGAGAGAGAGAGAGAGAGAGAGAGAGAGAGAGACAGAGAGAAAAAATATGCGAAAAAGAAAAAAATATTAGCGACGAAGACGACGAGACCGACGACCATGACAGAGAAGAAAAACTAAAGAAAAAACATGAAAACGAACAAAGAGCAAGTAAAGAACAAACGAAGAAAGAAAGAAAAAAAGATCCTTTCCTCATACGCCCCGGCGAGGAAACAACCCCCTCCCCCCGGAAAAAGCATCCCGCCGGCCGAGGGTGCAGACAGAATCCGACGAACCCATCAAATTTTCACAAAACCCACAAGGTACCCTCAGTCACAACACTTTGGGATATCCAAAGCCTACGACGCGACACCCCCCCAGACCCAGGAAACGGACTCACGAATCGCCCCGATGCCCCTTCCACTGAACGAATTAGAACAACAAAAAATGCCAATAACGGGAACGGACGACACGGAAAACCGTCCACCAAATAGGTCTGGACTTGATATCTTCTCACGTGTTAAAGCTGAACTCTTTCTTGGGGGACTCCTTCTTCATGGGAGAGGGAGAGGGAGAGGGAGAGGGAGAGGGAGGAGGGAGGAGGAAGGAGAAGAGAGGGGGGAAAGGAAGAGTGGAAGAGTGGAAGAGGTAGAGATAGAGAGAGAGAAAGCTAGAGAGAGGAGAGAGACAGACAAAGAGAAAAAGGTCACCCCGACACGAAACATCCAAACAAAACACAATACACTGCCTGATAAACCCCAAGGGAAGGGGTGAGAGAACTGCAGACAAACACCCTATGTAAAACTTGATCTTCTTCCCCGTTTCTTCTAATACCTTTCTCTTCTTCCCTCTCTCTGAAAGAAGGAGAGAGGAAGGGAGGGGAGGAAGAGGGAGAGGGAGGGAGGGGTAGGGAGAGGGAGGGAGGGGTAGGGAGAGGGAGGGAGGGAGAGAGGGGGGTAGGGAGAGGGAGTGAGAGAGGGAGGGGGAGGGGGAGGGGGAGGGAGAGAGAGAGGTGAGGGAGAGATAGGGAGATAAAGAGGGAGAGATAGGGAGAGAAAGAGGGAGATGGGGAGAGAGGGAGATGGAGATGGAGATGGAGAGAGAGAGAGAGAGAGAGAGAGAGAGAGAGAGAGAGAGAGAGAGAAAGGGAGGGTGAGAGATAGAAAGGGAGGGTGAGATGGAGAAAGGGAGAAAGAGAGGGAGGGAGGGAGTGAAGGAGGGAGGGAGAAATAGACAATGAGAAAGAAAGAGAGAGAAATGGAGAGGTAGAAAGATGGAGAAACAGAGAGACAGTGAGAAAGAGAGAGACAGAGAGAAAGATAGACAAAGACAGACAGACAGACAGGTCCTCAGTTTTTAGTATGTTGAAAGGGATTCTACGCGTTATACCCAACGAAGAGAGTAAGTTGAAGCCGGGGTGAATCATGTAATGGGAAAGTCAGTGAAGCGTTACGTAAATAGATAATGGGGACACTAATCCTCAATTTCAAAAGCACCCTTCCTTAAAAAAAAATATCAATAGACCCCCAGTAACTCTTCCTCTACTCTAATTGACGAACTTCGGAAACAAAAGTAGAATCGTGTCTTGAATGAAAATATAAAAAATCGGGGGAAAATAAATTCGCCATTAGATCCCCCTTAAAAAACGTCGCCAAAGACAACACATGCTGAACTACGGATAAAGAAGCCCCCTCCCTATTCCCCCTTTACCCTTCTCCCTTCTCCTGCTATCCACGCACTTCTCTCCCCTTCTCCCTTCCCCTTAATCCGTCACCCTTATCCTGTTATTCCCGTATATCTCTCCTCTTCTCCCTCCTCCCTCCCCATCCCCCTCACACCTCCTTCCCTCCTCCCTTCCCCTTAACCTCTCTCCCTACTCCCGTTATCCCCACACCCCCCCCTCTCCACCCTCCCCCTCTCACCCCTCCTCCTTCCATAATTACCCCCTCCCCACTCCGTCAGAGCACGCGAGAATAATGCACGCAAAACATCCCCGACCTCATCCTTCCACTTTATGGCAGGATGGACGAGTGAGGCGCAATGTAGAAGCATACTGAAGGCCTGCTTATGCCCCCCTCCCCCGACCCACCTCCATCACGCCCCCCTCTCCTACCTTCTGGTACTGGCACCTTCCCCCACCCTCCTCTCCCCTCCACCATTCCTTTGACACTGTTACTATTCCTTTGCTTTCCCCTCCCCTATCTACTATACTACGTGGCACTCATTCCTCCTCCCTCTCCTCTCTCCTATTCTCCATGGTACTCGACTCATTCCTTTTCCCTCTCCTATCTCCTATTCCCCGTGGTATCATTCCCTCCCGTTCTCTTCCCCAGTTCACCGTGGCACTGAATACCTCAATCCTCTTCCGGTCCCTTGGTACTGGCATCATTCCTTCCTCCTCCCTTTCCCACACATTCCCTCTGGCATTATTCCTTTTCCTCCCCTCTATTATTCCCCGTGGCACTGGTCTATTACCTTCCCCTTCCCCTCCACCCAATTGACCCTGACACCGGTATCTTTCCCTCCCTCTCCCTCTCCCTCTACTTCCCCCTTCCCTGTATTCCAACTAGTACTGGTACCCTCCCCCTCCCCCTCTGTCTCTCCCGCTCCATCCCCTCTCCTCCCCACCACGCACAAACACTGGCTGGAGGAGGTGCCACAGCCATGAATACTGAGTCAAGAGGCACTCATAAGCTGAAGCAGCGAGGAGAAGAGTGTTGGAAAGGAAGAGGAAGGGAGGGGAGGAGGAAGGGAGGGAGGAGGCGGAGAGGAGAGAAGAGAAGATGAGGGGAGGGGAGGGGAGGGGAGGGGAGGAGGGGAGAGAGGGCGAATGAGGAAGAGAAAGAATGGATTGGGACTAGCAGAAGATGTGAATTACTGTTGAAGAAGAAGAAACTGCTGGGGAAGAGGGAGAGGGGGAGAAAACGAGAGGTGGCGGAGGGGGAGGTTCGTAGAGGAGAAAGAAGAGGACAAGGAGCAGGAGCAGGAGAATAAGGAGGAAGAGGAATATGAGGAAAAGGAAGAACTGGAGGGAGGAGAAGGAGGTGGAGGAGGAAGGAAGAGAAAGAAGAAAAAGAAGAGGAAGAGGAGGAGAAGAAAGAGAAAGTAAAGGAAAAGAAGAAAAAGAAAAGGAAAATAAAAAGAAAAGGCAGTGAAGTAGGAAGAGAAAAGGGGGGACGTGAATAAAATAACTAATCTAAAATTAAAAAGAAAAAAACATAAAAAAACGAAAAGAATGGGAAAATGACGAGAAAAAAAGTTGGGACCGAGTGTGAAAAATCCCGCAGCCAAGACGAACTCGCGGAAGACACGAGCCAGGCGGGCGGCGACAGCAAAAGGCCTTTAACAGGAACACAATTCTTCAAGACTGAGACTTTTCGTGTCTGTCCTCTGCCCGGAGGAGGAGGAACTTGGCCTAAGGAGGATTTCATTCCCTTGATCATATGATGTCTGAATAAGGGAAAGGGAAGGAGATGGAGGGAGAGAGGGAAAATGAGAGGTAGAGGGAGAGAGAACGAGAGAGGGAGAGAAGGAAAGAGAGAGAGAGAGAGAGAGAGAGAGAGAGAGAGAGAGAGAGAGAGAGAGAGAGAGAGAGAGAGAGAGAGAGAGAGAGAGAGAGAGAGAGAGAGAGAGAGAGGGAGAGAGGGAGAGAGGGAGAGAGGGAGAGAGGGAGAGAGGGAGAGAGGGAGGGAGGGAGGGAGGGAGGGAGAATGATAGCGAGAGACAGAGAGAGAGAGTAAGTGCAAAGGGATGAAAAGGAATAATTATGCATAAGACCAAACCTCAGGCCTCGTTTTTCTCTCTCTCTCTTTCCCTCCCCCCCCTCTCTCTCTCTCTCTTTCATACCTACTGCAAGGTATATTGTTTCTTCACGACCTTAACCCAAGTCTTTCTCTTTCTTCCTCACTCTATTTCTCTATCCATCTTCCTCTCTCTCCCTCACCCAACTATTTCGTTTAATCCCTAACAATACAATCTATCAAATTCCTGTCCCAAGCGCTGGGACTCGAAATCCTTTCTTCAACTTATTTCAAGTCACGTTCCTTCCCCCCCTCCCCCTCCCCCATTCCCTAAAATGCACTGCACGTTGGTTCAAGTCGACAAGCACTGCTTACTAAGATTCAAGCGCCTTGAAAGGTAACGAAAAACGAAACAGAAAACGGGAATCAAAGTTATCAAAGAGTTCCGAAAGAAAATGAGATTCATCAACCCGACCCATAAATGCAGGGGGGACTTAAGAAATACATTTTCCACTATCAGCATTTACCTGCTTCTACTTTTTTCTTTAGGAACAAAATGACTTTCGACTAACGTCATCGCCAGCCTAATCTCAAATACGTATATTCATACTTCTCTTACATTTCTAATCACTATCTATTTGTTTTGTTTTTCTTTTCTACATTTCTTGTATTTATCATGATTAAACTCAAATCAAAGCGAAATCAAACAATGTCTCTGGTATGCCACAGAGTATCCTTTGAGCTTGGGATTACTTGAACTAGTCATTAACAAAGGAAGAGAAAGAAAACTAAAAATGAAAGTTAAAGAAATCAAGGAAAGGAGAGAGAGGAGGAAAGAATAAATGAACAAAAAAAAGGGACAAAAAATTACCTGAAAACAATAATATGATAACAACAATAATCAAAATAGATAAATAAAAAAAAAAGTATAAAGCAAAAGGCACAAGAGAGACCGAAAGAGGAAGAAGGGAGAGAAGAAAGAGACTAAAGAGAGGGATGAGGGGGGGAGGAGGGGAGGGGGGAGGGTAGCAATAGCAGAACAGGAAACTCCACCCGTAAAACAAAGCAAACTGCGTCGCTCGGCAGTCTCCGCAACTTTTGAGAAAGACAATCGTCTCAAGAGGCTTATCTCCGGAATAAAACTCAGGGCGGGGGTAGGAGGGGGAGGGGGTAGTGGAAGGGGGAGGGGTAGGAGGAGGTTAAAGGTAGGAGGAGGGGGTGGGGGGTAGGAGGTGTGTGTGTGGGAGGAGGGGGGGGTAAGGGGGTAGGAGGAATTTTTAAAAGACGTTTCTTAAGCGCGTGACAAATCTGCTTTACATTAGAAGTAAAAAAAAAAAAAAAAAAAAACGGAAAAAATGTGGAGGAGGTGGGAGGAGAATAGGGAGGAGGGAGGAATTAAGCAAAAAATAAAAAATAATAATAATAAAAAAAGGAGGGGAGGAAGAGGGGAGGGGATAAGAAGTTAGAGGGGACGGGGGTAGGAAGAGAGGAGCCCTGGAGTGGGTGAAAAAGATTATCCAATTACCTCCCACCGAACATTCCAGAGAGCGGCTCGACACCTCGTTGTGTAATTACGAGAGGGATTGTTGGGATTGCGGCGGCCGTTCGA
>BOPN01000143.1:585628-588128 GCA_017312705.2 Penaeus japonicus
TGTAGTTGTCGCTGTCATTATTATCATTCGCTTTTTTGTTCTTGTAATTGACATTATAAACTGATATTGTCAGTCATTTTCATCTAGTTGTCATGATTTTTTTTTATATTCTTCACGAGAAAGCACTTTGGACTTATGTTTACCTGTACTCATTCCGTAATCACAACTGCCATGCTATTCCAGGTCGTTCTAACTTTGGCTTGCTCAGCGACAACACCCGTTTCAGGATATCTTAGTCACACACACACACACACACACACACACACACACACACACACACACACACACACACACACACACACACACACACACACACACACACACACACACTCACACACACACACACACACAAGTTTATTTAAATCCGTATTTGCAATTGTACTTACGACCCCATCATCACTGTTCCATTCCTGTAAGTACCTCTTCCCAATTACCATTAACAAAACTGCCGAAAAAGAAAGCAGAACAATATTCCCTAATGACTCTGGAAAGAAATAAAAGGCTTATATTCGGTTATAATAACGAATAGCCCGGATACACAAATCTGTCCATACTAATACATGTAAAATATCTTACATGATCTGTCTCTATGACCGTGATTTTTTTCCTGTTGGAATGTCTGATCTTTTGGATTCATTAGTCAATCTCTCTGATCAAACCATCAGTCAGGATATTTATGTAATCTCAACCATATACAAACAGTTTTTTTTTCAATATCATCATCCTGGATCAGTCACACTATACCAGGTATCGACACCCTTACAGCTGAGCGCGTGCGTGCGTCGTGTTTGTGGGTGTGGGCGCGTGTTTTTTGGTGGGTATGTTTGTGGGGGGGGGTTTATGCAGAATCTTATACATTAAAAATAGAGCACCATTACGTACCAATAGTATCTACAAAATATATGAGCTCTCTCACCTATATATCCCTCTATACATTTCGTCTATCTATCTATCTATCTATATATCTATATATTTATATATATATATATATATATATATAAAACCCTCTCGCCTATATATAACCTATATATCATAAAAGGCATACATGTTAAAAAAAATTGCCTTTCATTTTTTATTATTTTTTCAGAGTCTGAATCATAACAAAGATGGAGGCTACCATTTTACCTTCCTTCTCTTAAACAAGTGGCACATCCATTATGTGCTTTATATTGCAGATTAAGCAATAGCAGATGGGTCCCGGCTGGCGGGCGGAGATGGGGAGATGGGGGTGGGAAGTTTAAGAAGAAAGGAGGAAAGACGAAATAAGAAAGAGAAAGAGAGAAAGAGAGAGAGAGAGTTAGAGAGAAAAGAAAGAGAGAAAGAGAAAGAGAAAACGAGAGAGAGAGAGAGAGAGAGAGAGAGAGAGAGAGAGAGAGAGAGAGAGAGAGAGAGAGAGAGAGAGAGAGAGAGAGAGAGAGCGAAAGTGGCACAGGCACAAACGAGAACGACGAGTATTAAAACCACAAACTAAACACAGTGCAATAGACACCGCCCGAAATGTAAAGAAAAAATATCAAGAAAAAATGTTCCAAGGCATAAATAAGACCGGAACGATGACAAAGGGAAAACAAATAAGGCAAAAAGGAATTCGAAGTGAGAGACACGAGTAATAACAGATATTGCTATTTTGTCTTGTTTCTCGAAAGCGTTAGTCGTTGATGTAAATTTACATGGTGATGGTGATAGTGATGATGGTGATGATGATGGTGGTGATGATGATGTTGATGATGATTTCCATATTTCTCACATCCTCTCTCCCTCTCCCTCCCTCTCCCTCTCCCTCTCCCTCTCCCTCTACCTCTACCTCTCTCCCTCTCTCGGGGGCCGTAAACTATCCTAATATTGGAGTTTCCAACTCAAGTTCTTTTCCTCCCTCAAGAACTTTAAGCTCGCGCTTTGCATTACGAATTCCACAAAAGATTTCCACGAGGGAGGAGGTGGGAGGTAGGGGGTGGGGGGAATGATAGTATTAATGTATATGATGATGTCAACAATGGTGATGATAATGATACTACTGCTAATAAGAAGGATAATGTCAATAATAATGATATAATATGAATAATTATAAGGATAACAATGATGATAGTAATAATGATAATGATGGTGATGATGATGATAATGATAATAATTATCATAACCAACATTATTATCATGAAAATTTTCAATATCAAAGAGAAGAAACACTTAAAGAGTGATGAAACGTGATGTATCAAACACACGAAAGGATTTGTACCATATAAAGATGATTATAGAATATTGGATAATTCGAAAGGTGTTGTTTTCACTTGTTGACTAATTTGAGTAACGATTCGATCATTGTCTCTTGTTATTTCCTCCCTTTGATTCAGTTCCAGGGACACTGGCCGGTCCAAGCAATGTAATGTTGACTCGGATTTGTATTCTCGTGTATTCAGCAGGTGTCATCGACCTCGCAAGCAGCTGTTAGGGAATGCCAGGAATCGATGGGTTGGTTTGTAGTCCACGGGTTATTTTCTGTTTC
>BOPN01000143.1:608128-610628 GCA_017312705.2 Penaeus japonicus
AACCTCACCCTTCTCTCTTGTCTTCCTCACACCCCCCCTTCCCGCCTCCCCGTCATTCTCCCAACTCCTGTTTTCGCCCTCCCTTTTCCCTTCCTAACCTGTCCCCCCCCCCCCCCCCCCTCTCTCTCTCTCTCTCTCTCTCTCTCTCTCTCTCTCTCTCTCTCTCTCTCTCTCTCTCTCTCTCTCTCTCTTTCTTTCTCTTTCTCTCTCTCTCTCACTCTCTCTCTTCGTCTTATCTCCCTCTCCTTCTTCTCTTCCTCTTCTTCTCTCCCTCATCTCTTCTTCTCCTCTCACTCTCACTCTCCCTTTCTGGAACAGTAGAAGCGAGGGAAGTTGCACATAATGATTATCATTAAGCGACAGACAATTAAACACCGCTATTACACTTGTCATTATGGCGCTTGTTAGAGGGAGGCGGGGCGAGAGGGGATGTAGTAAATTACAAGCCTTTAACATAATATACAGTGATTATCACATAGCCACCATTAGAAAAAGCGAAGAAGAGGGAAAAAGCTGAGATTTTTTTTTTTCTTAATAAAGAAGATACATAAATCATGAAAGATAATTGGAGAAATTCAATACACAATCTACAGGTCCGCGCCCTCACGGTGCTATAGGGCCTCTGTCACCTCCGATGCACGAACATTTAAAAATAAACATAAATTACTTTGAATAATGAATACATTTTTTTAATGAAGGACAATTAGAATATTAATGTAGTCGGCGCTGGCTGAGTCAATAATTGGAGTGACGGGAATGAAAAGGGGAGAGAAGGAGGGGGAGAGGGGGATGGAGCGCGATGGGAAAGACCCTTTTTTTATTTCATTCTGTGCCTCTGTCCGTGTTCTCTGTCTCTGTTTCTCTCTTTATTTATCTCTATCTCTCTTTCTTTCTCTCTCTACCTCCCTTTTTTCTCTCTCTATCTCATTTTTTCTCTATCTCCCTTTCTCTTTCACTCTCTATTTTTTTTTCTCTCCCTATCTCTTTCTTTCCCTCCCTTTCCCTTTCTTTCTCCCCCCTCCCATTCATTTTGTCTCTCTCTCTTTCTCTTCCTTTCTCTTCCTCTCTCTTGCTTGCTTTCCCTCTCTTTCTTTCTGTCTTTCTCTCCCTTTCTCTTCTTTTCTTTACTTCGCTCTCTTTCTCTCCCTTTATCATGTACTCTCTCAATCTCTCTCTCTTCCTCTCCCTCTTCTTATCTTTCTGTCTCTCTCTTTCTTTTCCTTTCTCTGTTTCTCCCCCTCACGTTTTTTCCTACGTCCTTCCCTTTCTCTCACTCACTTTCTTTCTTTCTTTCTTTCTTTCCCTCCATCCCTCTCTTTCTCTCTTTCACACTATATCACTCACTCACTCATTCACTTTCTATCTCTCTCCCAACCTCACTTACTTTCCCTCTTTCCCTCTGGTTTTCTACATCCCTCTCTTTCTCTCTCTCCTTCCTTCTCCGATCAAGTACGAAGGGAGGAGAATACGAAGGAGAGATAGATAGAGAGATAGATAGAGAGAGAGAGAGAGAGAGAGAGAGAGAGAGAGAGAGAGAGAGAGAGAGAGAGAGAGAGAGAGAGAGAGAGAGAGAGAGGGAACAGGACTTCAACCATAATAGGAAACAGTGGGGCGAAATGGTGACAATCACGATGGCATGAGAGGAAAGGAGGAGGAGCAGTAGAAGCGGTGAAGAGAAGAGAAGAGAAGAGAAGACAAGACAAGATAGGAAAGGAGAAGAGAAGAGAAAAAGAGGAGACGAGAAGAGAGGAGAAAAGAGAAAGAGAAAAAATCCCTCATTCACTTCTAAACATAAGAAAGGGAAACCTAAAACAAACGAACGTGAAATCAAGAATAAAAAAGAGAGACAGAGAAAAGAAAAACAAGCAAGGAGAGATAATTGAGTAAGACCGAGACACGGAGGCAGGGAGGAGAGGCTGTCATGACTCATCGTCGAGATCGTCACGGCGCGCACTTGCGGGTGACGCACCAGAGGGGGGAGGCGAGGGCTGGCATGCCTCTCTTCGGGGGAAGCTCTCCGATGGCCATTCGTCTGCCGCTCCTGCCTCGGCGTAGGCTCTGTCTCTCTGCCTGGCTGGCTGGCTGGCTATATGTCCTGCTTTTGTGTCTCTCTGTATGTCTTTTTGTTGTCTGTCTGCCTCGTTCTGTTCCTCGGTCCCTTTCCCTCCTCATCCTCATCCTCTATCCCTTCCCCTCTCTTCCGTTTTCATTTCTTTTCTTTTCTTTTTGTTTCTTCTCTCCCGTCCATTCCTTCCTTCATTCATTCCTCCCTAACCTCTTCCTTCCATCCCTCCATCCCTCCTTTCCTCCCTCCCTCCATTCATCATCCATCCCTTCCCCTCCTTTCAAGCAACAACCCAAACTCTCTAAGGCAAATCCTTACATATCTCCTTTCTAAAAAGACACACACACACACATAAAAAATGAAATAAATAATAGAAAATGGAAACAAAACACAGAATAAATGTACACAGCTCTATCTAACCCTTGCCTTTCCCCC
>BOPN01000143.1:638128-640628 GCA_017312705.2 Penaeus japonicus
ATTTGTAACAAGTAAAACTTGAAAGTTGAAAACTCCTGCTCCAGTATGTATGTATATAAACATGTACATGCACATGTATATATATGCAAGGAGGCAAGCAAGTGTTGTGGCCACTGACACATCGTCTACCTATACCCTAGGCAACGAAATCCTTTACAAGCAGGAAAAATCCGAGAGGAGGAGGGAGAGGTAGGGAGTAGGGAGGGGTTACTGGGAAGAGGGAGAAAAATAGAGGGGCTAGAGGGAGTAGAAAGAGACAGGGAGGGGGAAGACCGAGGAGGGAATGGGAGAAGGGAGGGACTAGAGAAGGAAGGAGACAGAGGTGGATAGGGAAGAGGAAGGATAGAGGAAATGGGAGGGAGGAGAAAGAATAGGATAAAAAAGAAAGAAAAGGAGAAGGACGGGAAAGAGGAAATAGGGGACATGACCCCCCTCCTCCCCCCCTCTCCCCCATCGGTCAAATTACACTTCCCGCTAAACTCCCATCTCCCAATACGCCCCCTCCATCACCTCCAATCCGGCAGATCATTTTCCTCTTCTTCTTCTACCCTCTTCTTGTCACTTAAAACCATTTATCACTCTATTCTCATTCCTCTATTCCCTGTCATTGTTGCATTAATGCGATTATTCATTCAGATCCTTTTAAAGAGAGAGAGAGAGAGAGAGAGAGAGAGAGAGAGAGAGAGAGAGAGAGAGAGAGAGAGAGAGAGAGAGAGAGAGAGAGAGAGAGAGAGAGAGAGAGAGAGAGAGAGAGAGAGAGAGAGAGAGAGAGAGAGGGCAGAGAAAGAGAGAGGAGAGAGAGAGAGAGAGAGAGAGAGAGAGAGAGAGAGAGAGAGAGAGAGAGAGAGAGAGAGAGAGAGAGAGAGACAAAGAAAGAAAGAAAGAAAGAAAGAAAGAGCGCGCGAGCTTGTTTTTATGTATATATATATATATATATATATATATATATATATATATATATATATATATATATATATATATATATATATATATATATATATGTTATATATATATATATATATATATATATATATATATATATATATATATATTATATATATATATACTATATATATATATGTTATATATATATATATATATATATATATATATATATATATATATATATATATATATATATATATATATATATATATATATATATATTATATTATATATATCTATATATATATATATATATATATATGTTGTATATATATATATATATACACAGACAAGACAGACAGACAGACAGACAGACAGACAGATATATATATATATATATATATATATATATATATATATATATATATATATATATATATATATATATATATATATATATATATATATATATATATATATATATATATATATATATGTTATTATATATATATATATATATATATATATATATATATATATATATATATATATACAGAGAGAGAGAGAGAGAGAGAGAGAGAGAGAGAGAGAGAGAGAGAGAGAGAGAGAGAGAGAAAGAAAGAAAGAAAGAAAGAAAGAAAGAAAGAAAGAAAGAAAGAAAGAAAAGAGAAAGAGAAAGAGAGAGAGAGAGAGAAAAAAAAAAAGAGAGAGAGAGAGAGAGAGAGAGAGAGAGAGAGAGAGAGTAAAATTGACAGAATTGAAAAAGAAAAAACAAATCAAAGAGAGGAAGGCGATGGTTTAGCAGCATTAGTGGTTGTATCATTTCCATTAGTGATATTTATCATCATCACCCTTACCATCATTATCATTATTATCATCAACATCATCACCACCATCACCCTTATAAAATATCATAGGGGAGTAGCTGTTATTTCCCTGTAACCGTTGCTGTTGCTGACGTTGCAATATTTAGACTCCGGCTAATCTCCAACGTGTAAGGGAGGAGAAAAGCGGACGAGAGAGGGAGAAGAGAAGGGGAAAAGAGGGGAGAAAGACAGGGATAAGCAGGACGCAATGAAGTATAAAATTTTTAGTATTACCGCTCAGCGCTTGACCCTGATGATGAGGGGAGGAGGGAGGGAGGAAGGGAAAGGGAACACGCAGAGGGGAAACGACGGGGAAGAAAAGAGAAGGGGGGACACGAAACAAAGAGAAACGAGAATAAAGACAGACAAAGTGCTAAAGAAGAGATAAAAGGGGGAAAAGGAAAAAGACAAAACGGCATGAAGACAAACTGAGAGAAAACTAGAGAACGAGGGAAAATGGGAGAAAGGAGAGAGACGAACAAAAATTAAAAGAAACACACACGAAAAAATAATGAATAAAATAAAATTACATCAAAACTCTTATCAAATATAAGAAACTTGACTAAAAAAAGGAAGAAAGGAAGGGAAAAAGTGGACCATTGATGCTGAGGAGAAATAGTCTATTAAGGAAGATCAGTTGTGTGAGTGATGGATGGCCAGGGATGGACGCCGGGAAGAAAAGGGGAGACGGGAGAGGGAAGCAGGAAAGGAAAGGGAAGGGGGGTAGGAGACTAGGTCGGGGATGGACG
>BOPN01000143.1:658128-665628 GCA_017312705.2 Penaeus japonicus
TTCCCCGCTTCTCGCAGCCGTCCACGCCCGCACGGACCGGAGGCTATATCCGCCGCCGTCTTTGTCTTGTAAATAACACTCCCTAGGCCTACTGGATAAGGAGACATAAGAAGCCACATCTCCAAGCGCAGGGTAGGCTCAAGCGATGGTCTCGCCCGATGAACAGTCAAGCCGTGTAAGGTCGGACTAATATGAACAAAATGCCGGGTGTTACCGCGCCGCGCCTCGGGTGTGGCCTAGCACTGTCTGGCCGCCCAGACGCAGGGGCAATTCTCTCCTCTGGATGGAAGAAGGAAGATGAGGGGGAGGGGGAGGGGTGGAGGTAAAGGGAGGAGGAGTGGGTGTGAGAGAGGAGAGGGAAGGGAGGGGATGGAGAGGAAGAGCAGGGAGGAGAGGGAAGGGAAGAGACGGAAAGGAGGAGGAAGAGGGGATAGGGAGGGGAGGGATGGGGAGAGGAGGAAGGGGGGTAGGGGAGGGGATGAAGAGGCGAGAAAGGGGGAGAGGAGGGAGGGAGAGAAGAGAAAGGGGGGAGGGGAGGAGATAGTCGTGAAGCAGGATGGTAGCGTTAGAAGGGAAAGAAGAGAAGGTTGCGAAAATACACATGGAGATGAAAGAGGGGAAGAAAGAGGAATAATAATAATAATGATAATAATAATAATAAATGATAAAAACAATAATACTGATGACAATAAGGTTTATGATAATGATGATGATAATGATAATAATAATGATGATGATGATGATGATGATGACGACGATGAAGCAATGGAAAAAGAGAGAGATTAAGGGGGACAAATAATCAGAAAATAAAGAATGACAAGCAGAAATGAAAATGCGGAGGCAAAAGTGGAGAAGCAACAATAGACGGAGAATAAAGATGGAGGAGAGGCGAAGCAAGACAAGTCGGCTAAGTTTTCCGCGTGCGCCGGGAGGGGAGGGGAGGGGAGGGGAGGGGAGAGGGGGCAGCACAAAATGTTCCCGTATCCATCACCTAAGCCATCTGGACAGCGGGTCAACAGCCTCCGTCATTGTCTGGATATGGCACACTCCCTCGACCTCCCGAGGCCTTCAGTACAACCCTCCTCTCTTCTTTCTGTCTTTCTCTCTCTCTCTTTCGTTGTCTTACCTTGCTCCTCCGTACATTCTTCTCTTTCTTTCTTTCTTTCTTTCTTTCTTTCTTTCTTTCTTTCTTTCTTTCTCTCTCTCTTTCGTTGTCTTACCTTGCTCCTCCGTACATCCTTCTCTCTCTTCTTTTTTTTCTCACTTTTTCTTTGTCTTGCCTTGCTCCTCCGTACACCCTTCTCTATTCTCTCTCTCTTTCTCTTTTTCGTTGTCTTCCCTTCCTCCTCCGCACGCCCTCCTCTCTCTTCTCTCTCTCTCTTCCTCTTTTTCGTTGTCCTACCCTTGCACCTCCGCACAGCCATCCCATCTTTGCCATCCCCTCGTTCGTTCAACTCGCTCGTCTGTCGCCCATTTTTCTTCGTCCGTTCTTTTTCTCATCTCTTTCTTACTCGTTTTTCTTTTCCTTTCTTTCTATTCTGTCCTCCTCCTTTTCTCACCAATGCTCTTTCACATTCTTTCTTCCCTCTCTCGTCCTTCTTTTCCTCTCTTTCTGATCCGTCCTCCTCCTTTTCCTTTCTTCCTCCTCTTCCTCCCTTCTGCCTCACCTTCTTTCCTCGTTCCTCCTCCTCCACTTTCCTTTCCCATTCCTCCCCCTCCACTTTCATTCCTTGCCCTTCTTCCTCCGCCTTCCTCATCTTCCCTTTTCCTTCCACATTCCTACCCCTCCTCCCTCCGTCCTCGTCCTCGTCCTCGTCCTCGTCCTCCTCCTCCCTCATCGCCCTCATTGTCCTCCTCCTCCTCCTCCTCCTCCTCCTCCTTCTTCCTCATTCCTCCTCCACCTTCATTCCAGCTCCACCACCCAACGTCCATTGACTCTCCTTCCCTTCATGATGTTAAGAGTCAACGCTCATCTCTGCAGTGGGGAGGTGAAGAGAACAGGAGGGGGCGAGGGGAAGGGGAAAAGAACAGGAGGGGGCGAATGGAAGGGGGGAGGATAGGAGGAAGCGAATGGAAGGGGGGAGGATAGGAGGGAGTGAAGGGGAAGGAGGAGGATAGGTGGGGGCGAGGGGGTGAGGGGATATGACCACAGGGGGTTTGTCAACGAACTATGACCTTTAGCAACACCGGCGTGATTCAACACTTGTTTTTTTTCTCCTGCTAGGTCGACGAAGACTCTCGAAGCTTCTATTTATATGCCGAGTGGAACACACGTGTACACACTACGGCTGCCCTTCACTTTTACTTCATTTTTCATAGGTTATCGCAGTTATTAACCTACAGATCGATCCTTCCGTCCGTTTGTTTTTTCTTCTCTCTCGGTCTTGCCTTTCTCTTTCTTTCTTTCTTTCTTTCTATCTCTTTCTCTCATCATTATCCTCACTCTCACTCTCATTCTCTTTTTCTTTCTCTCTCACTCACTCACTCTCCCCTCCCTCCTTTTCCTTCCCTTCCCTTCCCTTCCCTTCCCTTCCCTTCCCTTCCTTTTCCTTTCTTTCCTCTCCTTTTCCTTCCCTGCCTCTCCTTTTCCTTCCCTTACTCTCCTTTTCACCCCTCCTCCCCTCCTTTCTTCCCATCGTCCTTCCTTCCTTCCTTTACTCCCTCCTCCTTCCTGTTTCTTCATCCGCCCTTCCCTCCGTCCGTCTGTTCTTCCTTCCTTCCTTCCTTCCTTCATTCATTCATTCATTCCTTCTGTCTCTAGTTTGCCCTTTCCTTTTTGAAACACACTTTGCCCTTTGCATCATTTGTTGCTCGTTATTTCCCGTCAGTCCTTCAGTTATACTTTATACAAAACCGTCTACCGACCTGCTTCAAAGGCATATCTGAACTACTAATGAACAAAATAACTACCACCATAAAAAAATAACAAAAGTAAAATGAAACAAAACCAACACTCACTGGTCTAGGTGCACGTGCAACACGATCGCAAAAGCTAAGCTAGAGCATCATTAGCGAATACTGCACTGAACAATAAAACAATTAACGATAGCGGAATTGCAATCATTATTGCAGGCATTAGAGAGCCGGCTCTACCTTTCTCTTTTTTTCTTTAAAATCTAGGTCGTTTGCTCTGAGCACCGCCACTCGTTCTAATGGCTGGAATGCAGCGAGTTGATATGCAAGGCATCCATTGCACCTGTTGACTGCTTATTCTAGTAATTGATCAATCAATTTCATCAACATGAATTATGATGGATGAGTGATGAAGGGGAAAGAAGAGTTGAAGGGGAAATGACAAGAGGGAGCGAGAGGGAGAGTGAAGAGAGAGGATGTGGGAAGAACGTAGAAGTAAAACGAGGGTGAGATGGGAGGGAGGGAGAGAGAGAAAGAGAGAGAGAGAGAGAGAGAGAGAGAGAGAGAGAGAGAGAGAGAGAGAGAGAGAGAGAGAGAGAGAGAGAGAGAGAGAGAGAGAGAGAGAGAGAGAGAGAGAGAGAGAGAGAGAGAGAGAGAGAGAGAGAGAGAGAGAGAGAGAGAGAGAGAGAGAGAGAGAGAGAGAGAGAGAGAGAGAGAGAGAGAGAGAGAGAGAGAGAGAGAGAGAGGAAGAGAGAGAGAGAAAGAGAGAGAGAGAGAGAGAGAGAGAGAGAGAGAGAGAGAGAGAGAGAGAGAGAGAGAGAGAGAGAGAGAGAGAGAGAGAGAGAGAGAGAGAGAGAGAGGAAGGGAGAGAGAGAGAGAGAGAGAGGGAGGGAGAGAGAGAGAGAGAGAGAGAGAGAGAGAGAGAGAGAGAGAGAGAGAGAGAGAGAGAGAGAGAGAGAGAGAGAGAGAGAGAGAGAGAGAGAGAGAGAGAGAGAGAGAGAGAGAGAGAGAGAGAGTGGGAGTGAGAGAGAGAGAGAGAGAGAGAGAGAGAGAGAGAGAGAGAGAGAGAGAGAGAGAGAGAGAGAGAGAGAGAGAGAGAGAGAGAGAGAGAGAGAGAGAGAGAGAGAGAGAGAGAGAGAGAGAGAGAGAGAGAGAGAGAGCATATAGAGAGAGGAGAGAGAGAGAGAGCGTATAGAGAGAGGAGAGAGAAAAAGAGCGTATAGAGAGAGAAGAGAATAGAGAAAAAAAGAGAAAGAAAGAGAAAAAAGAGAGAGAGAGAGAGACAGACGCAAAAAAAGAGAAAGAAATAAGAAAAAAGACAAACAAACAAACCGAAAGACAATCATCGAGCAGAAGCAGAATTACAAAGCACCCCCCCCCCTATGAACCCCCTCCCCTCCCTCCACCCAGCTGACACAACAGCCTTATACTCATACTCAACCCCACCCCGCCTTCTATGTCTGATTCCCAAGGCTTCCGTCAACCTTCGCACAGCGTCGATCCGTCTCAATCTAGTTCTAATTTGACATCATATCAATCCAGGCAATAATGGCGATATGAAGGCCAGTGTCGATGGCCCATTATCTGGTGTAATAGACTCCGGACGGTTCACGGCGACATGTGTATTGCTGCCTTGCATATGCAAAAGGAGGGCGTCGTGGCGGTGTTCATGAATGCGTTTTATTATGATGTTTTTCTTAGTTAGAGTCTGATGTCTTTTGAAATATTGAGCGGAAATGGGTGGGTTCGTGAGTTGTTGTTTTTTCTTAGTAGAGGAGTGATTCATGAGATTAAAAATACAGTGGATGTGTTTGTTTGGTTTCCTTCCTTAGAATTTTCTTTCATCACAATTATGACCTTCGGTTCCGGGTATTGATTTTTCATGTTTTTTTTTTGTTTTTTTATGTTTCGTCCTCTCCCACCCTCCTCCCTTCTTTCTTTCTTTGACACACTCACTAGCCATCCTATCCCATCCCTTCCCCTCCTCCACTCTCCTCTCTAATCCCCTCTCCTCCATTTCCTTCTCATCCCCTCATCTCCCTTCCCTCACTCCCCTCTCCTCTCCTCTCCTTCCCTCCTTCTTCCACCTCCTACCCATAAAATCCTTCCCTCTCCTCAAACATCGCTCAGTTCGCCCTCACACTCGCGAAGGAGCGATTGGCACCGAGAGCAACAGGCGATACCGTCTCAGGGGCTGCATTATCTGAGTCTCGGCTGGCACGCTGTGGCACCCCGACATACCTCGTCGACTGATGTTTATCCCGAAAGGAGATCTAGATGAGAAAAGATGTCGGAGAAGGAAGATGTCGAGCAGAGGTATCATCTCCTTATCCCATCCTCCTTCTCCTTGCTGCTGTTGCATTTCGTAATTGGTTTCCTTTATCATCTTCTTCGTCTGTCTCACTTTTCTTCTTCTTTTTTCCTATCTAGCAATGTAGCTGTTGATGTTGTTCTGTTATTCTTTTTCCTCTTGTTTTCTTTTTCATTTTCATTTTCTTTTTCTTGTTTTGCCCTTGTCCACTTCCTTGCCCCCTTGCCCTACTTCATAATGTTCATTTTCTTGTCCTTCTCTTTCCCCTTTCTAATCAGTATTCTCCGTCCTATTTTTGTCGATAGTCTTCTTCTTCCTCCTCTTTCTTCTTCGCCTTCTTCTTCTTCTTCGTATTCTTCGTATTCTTCTCCTCCTCCTCTGTCTCCTCTTATTCTTCCTCCTCACCTTCTTCATCCTCTTCTCCCACACTCTATCCCATTCACTTTCTTTAATTAGCATTCTCCAGAAGACATCGAAGCGGCGTTTAAGACGTCTCTCGACCAGCTTCAACATGGAGGGCCCTTCATTCCCGGAGAGAGAGAGAGAGGGAGAGAGAGGGAGAGAGAGGGAGAGAGAGGGAGAGAGAGGGAGAGGGAGAGGGAGAGGGAGAGGGAGAGGGAGAGGGAGAGAGAGAGAGAGAGAGAGAGAGAGAGAGAGAGAGAGAGAGAGAGAGAGTAATAGAGCATAATAACAACAATAACAATTGGAATATCAATAATAATAACAATAATAAAATAATAATAATAATGATAAAAAATAATAATGCGTAAAATAGAATAATCAAGCAGAAGCTAAAATAATCATTACTGTAATAATAATCACAACAATAATAATAATGATGATAATGATAACAGCAATAATAACAACAACAACAACAATAATAATAATAACAATAAAAATAAATAAACGAATAAATAAAAGTTAATATAATAATACCTTAAAAAATAAGTTAAAAACAATTTAATGGAACTTCTGTAACGCTTCCAAAACACTTTCACAAACAACCGCAAAGGAGGTATTAATGTCAACTAAAAACCTCTTCCCACTACCGCGCTTCCGCCCCACCAAATGCACCAATGTCCTTCACGAATAATTTTAAAAAATGCAAAATAAAAATAATATGAACAAGAAAAAGAAAGAGGAAAAAATAAAGAAAAGAGAAATGAAAAAGGAAAAAATATATATATCATTAATCTTCAAAATATATAAATCTTCAAACAATACATATAGAAAAGAACCTTAATATATGAAAAATAAATACCTAGAAATAGCTTTATACACTTCATTATTATATACCACCTGAAACGTGAACATGACCCCACCTCTCTCCCCCCCCCCTCAAAAAATAGAGGAGGGAGTGGCAGACATAAATTTCCAACAAAGAAAAAAAAACAAAAAACCACAAGAGGGTTTTCAATTTTTGCTCACATTTCATCCTTATCGATTTCCTGTCATGTCGGCCTCTTATCACACGCAGATAAAAAAAAGACTGGTTTTATGGCCTACAAGGAAATCCTCGTCCTTACTTTGGTTGCCATTTCTACTTGCCAATTTTCGAAAATTTTGCCATGGTGACGGTGAACAAAAATGATATATACATGTTTCTTTTCCTATTGCTCTTTATCTCATTATATATCTATCTATCTATCTATCCATCTATCTCAAATGTCTCTTTTGTCCTATACATTTCCCTTCCTCTCTTTACCTTACCCCTTCTCCATTTAGGCTTCCTCTCCTCTTTCCCTCCTCCTCGTATATTCTTTATCCCTTCCCCCCTGCCTTTCCCTCCCTCCCTCCCTCCTTCTCTCTCCTTCTTTTTCCCTCCCTTGCTCTCTCCCTCCCACCCTTCCCTCCTCTTTCCCTCCTCTAACTCCCTCGCTCGCTCCCTCGCTTCCTCCCTTCCCTCCTCTCCCTCCCTAATGAACGTAACCTTTAAATGCCTCGCGGTTTCAATCTTACAAATGCTACCTAAGATCAATACGATAATTGACGCTATCCACTCCCTCCTTCTTTAACGCGGTCGGATAATGGATGGGATGAGGCGGAGGATGGAGGGAGAGAGGAAGAGCGGAAGAGGGGAGGAGGAGGAGAGTGGGGAGAATGAAGGAAGGTGAGAAGGATGGGAGGATAAAGAATGGGAGGAGGCAGAGGATACAGGAAGGGGGGGGGAGGGTGAGGAAGAATATGGAGAAGGAGGATGTAAGATGGAGGATGGGGGGAGGTGGAGGAGAAGGAGGAGGAGGAGGAGAATGAAAGGGAAAAGTAGAAGAAGAAGAGTGTGCTCGACAAGCAAACAGAACAAGAACTAGAAAATGAAAAGAAAAAGAGAAACACAA
>BOPN01000143.1:680541-683041 GCA_017312705.2 Penaeus japonicus
ATCATTATTATTATGATTATCTTTATCATTGTCATTATCATTGCTGTTATTTTCATTATAATTATTATTGTTGTTATTTCCATTATTATTATTGTTGTTATTTTCCTTATCATTATCATTGTTGATATTTTCATTATCGTTATTTTTGTTGTTATTTTCATTATCATTATTATTGTTGTTTTTTTCATTATCATTATTATCATGACCATCATTATCATCACTGTCATCATTTTTATTATTACCGTTGTTGTTGTTGTTATTACTATCATCCTTATTATTATGAAATTGTTACTATTATGTCTATAATGATAATGATAATCATCATCATTTCGTATCATCATTATCATTGATATTATCATTATCATTAGTATAAATATCATTATCAGTGATAATAATGATATTTATACCAATGACAACGACAATGATAATCATTATAATGATAGAATCATTTTGAGGGATGAAATAAACTTATGCAAAATTTATTTATCATTTCAATACTTTGATATCATTAATAATGGAATGATACGGCTGGAAAAACATGTCACTTAGTACAGTCTTTGAAATTGCAAGATTACAACTACGTTTCGTAGAAATAATAATAATAATGATAATAATAATGATAATAATAATAATAATAATAATAATAATTTTGCACATTAAACAAAACAGGAAAACAATGAAGTTTCTTATTTCAAAACTCTAAGATTATTATCATAATACCACACAACATCAGTAAACCAATCTACCCCACTCCTACTAAAAAAAAAAAAATAAAATAAAAAAAAATAAAAAAATAAAAAAATAAAAAATAATAAAAAATAATAAAAAAAAATCTTATAAACTGCAACGATCAACGCCGTGCACAATGCAATGGTAATATTGCTAATAACAGTAATGAAACAACACGCAAGATAGGGCAGGGCATATCCGTACTCCCTTCACACACACTAGTAGATAATTCTAATGAATATAAATAATTAAAAGAAAATGATAATAATAATAACACTGATAATAATAATAATGATAATAATAATAATAATAATAATAAAATAAAAACAAAAATGAATAAAGAAAATAATTAAAATAATGATAGAACCAGTGACAGATGAATTCTGACAATACGTAACTATGCGTAAATAGCCATGTAATTATGCTTATTGATGAGTCTAGATAGTGATAATTGAATTGACTCCATCCTGAGACAATCCGCCATGGCCAAAATCGACTCAGCAAGCCACTAGGGCGCAAGGTAATGTTTCATTTGACTACATTATGGACCTTATGTACGCTGTCAGATGGGAGGAATTTCCCATTAAGGGACATGATAAAGAGTGGGAGAGGGGGGGGGGTTGAGAGAGATAGAGAGAGAAAGAGAGCGAGAGAGAGAGAGAGAGAGAGAGAGAGAGAGAGAGAGAGAGAGAGAGAGAGAGAGAGAGAGAGAGAGAGAGAGAGAGAGAGAGAGAGAGAGAGAGAGAGAGAGAGAGAGAGAGAGAGAGAGAGAAAGAAAGAAAGAAAGGGAGATAGATAAATCGATAGATAGATAGATAGAGAGAGAGAGAGAGAGAGAGAGAGAGAGAAAACGAGAGGGAGAAAGGAAGAAAGAGAGAGAGAGAGATGATGATGATGATGAAGATGATGATGATGATGATGATGATGATAATAATTACGGCGATGAGGAGGAGAGTAGCCACAGCAAATGCCAAACAACAACAGCATCATTTCTCATACAAACCGGCCCGCTGGAGAGCAACATAGCAAACCATTTTGAAAGCTCGCCGACTCATAAATTCAAGGGGAAAACGCATAATTAATGTAAAGATGAGAGTTGAGATATATATATATTGCAAACACACACACGCATACACGCACACATACATAAACACACATATACACACTTACACGCACACACACACGCACACACACACATACACAAACACACATATACACACTCACACACACACACTGCTATAGAATTAAAAAAGAAAAAAAAAAGAAAAAAAAAACAGATAATGATGGTAATATTAACAACAGTGATAATAAAATAATTTCCATAACAATGGTAATGATAATGATGATAACAGTAATAATAATAACAATAATGATAATGATACCAATGATAGTAATAACAATTATAACAATAATGACAATAATGATAATAATAATGATAATAATAATGATAATAATAATGATAATAATAATGATAATAATAATACTCAAGAAGAGAAACGCCGATCACAGAAAAAAACAAATTATGTTAAAGAAGCAAAAGGATAAAACAGGGAAGACAAAACTACTAAATGCATCGGGTCTGGATGCAACTCATGCAACAGACATGTACATTGAAAGTCGAAAGATTAAACTGCCAAGAATCTGACAGAAATTCGTGCTTATGCATAACCCTGTTTGAAAGTTTTTTTTATGTGTTATTCGTTATTGGTTTGTCTCATTCGTTGGATATAGATGAAAGTGGTATTGATAATGATGGTGATAGTGATGATAA
>BOPN01000144.1:17500-30000 GCA_017312705.2 Penaeus japonicus
CCTTTCTTCCCTCTCTCCCAGATACCCTCCCTCTTTCAATACTCCCCCCTTCCCTCCCTCCCTCCCCCCCCCCTTCCCTCCCCTCCATCCTCCTCCGACAGTTCACGTCCAAATTTGAGGGATGACTAATGTAAAAGAAAAGAAAAAAAAAATGTTTCCGTGTGTTATCGGACGGTTTTCCCTGTTGTTGCCTATCCCTCGACTTAAGCTTATGGGCCCTTGTAAACTTAAGACTGATTGACGTTTTTGATTTAAAAAGAAAAAGCAAGAAAAAAAAATCAAAATAAGAAAGGGCGAGCGAAATCTGAACCTCTCAACTGAACTAAAATCATGAGAGGGAGTCGGCCATTTTCTCTGTAAGCCTTCGGGAGTCGGACTGGGCTGTTGAAGACAATCCGGAGACGGAGAAGAAGAGAGAGAAGAAATAGAATAAAACAGAGGAAAAAAAAAAAATTGACCTGACCAGGGAAAAGGGAGGGGGGAGAGAAGCAGAACACGCAAGTATCCGCACACATTAGGCAAAGTTAGAAGGAAAATCGTTACGGCTCAGAGGAAAGGTCAAAGGTCACGCATTTCTGGCTCATACGCCCAGCGTCTAAGGGGTTGAGGGGAGGCGGGGACATGGGGGAGGGATGGGGGAGGTGTTGTTATGTGGGCTTAAGGGGGGTTACAACCATCATGGTGTCTGAATGTCAATAAAGATATGGTCAATTTTGTATATCGATAACAATGATAGGAGTAAATATACATGCAGCCAAACCTTTAACATTGATTTTCTCAAAACATGGATTTTGGAGTTAATGCGTTCTGCCTTTTTGCTGCAGAGCTGTCATTGACTGTTCTTTGTCGTTTACTGACTGGTTTTCAAGATTAGTGACTGGTCTTCGGTAGCTGGCGATTACGTTTGAAGGGGTGGAGGAAGGGAAGGGGGAAAGAGAAGGTGCAGAGGTAGTCGAGCTGCATTTTGGCGATCTGTGTGGCTGTGTATGATTGTTTGTTCGTATGGTTGACGAAAAGACAGAATGAAATACTCACACACACATAAACAAACAGACAAACAAACCTAAACAGACAGACAGACAAACAAAAACGCACACCCATACACATACGCACACGTAAATGTACAAGTACACATGCAGTTAAACAATCAATCACAGAAGTACACACCATCAGACACACACGCACACACACAACCCCCCCCCCCCGACCCACCGTCACATAAACACACACATACCCAAACGGACAGCCGGTAAAACGAGAAAAAAAAAGAGGTTGTGGACAGCGAGTGTAAACAAACACCGGGATGAAGATAAGAGGGGAAGGGTTGGTGATAATGAAGACTAAGGAAAGAGTGTGATAAAAAGATAAGAAACGAGAGCTTGTGAAAGATGCCTATGATGATGGTAAGGAGACATGTGTTTTGCCATGTTCTGTCTTGTCCTCCTTCATGTGTGTGTATGGATCCTGTATTCCTTCTTTGCTTTGTGTGTGTGTGTGTGTGTGTGTGTGTGTGTGTGTGTGTGTGTGTGTGTGTTTGTGTGTGTGTGTGCATGTATGGTGTAGTGTATCGATCTCTGCATTAATGTTAAAAAGAAAGATCAAACGAATATAACGAATAAATCTTTGCACATATAACAGCATGTTAAAACGAAAGAACGATAAAAAAAAACAAAAAAAAAACGCAAATATCACCCCCACCCCTTCTCCAAAAAAAAAAAAAAAAAAAAAAAAAAAAGGACACCGGAACAACGAACGAGAAAATATGCAAAAGACCCGGTAAGGAGCAAGAGAGCCTGGACGCAGTAAGGACAACACAAGAGGGGAGGTCTGCTCATAATCAAGACATATGAGGGGAACGGGTGCTTATAATCAAGACAACCGGAGGCGAGGGGAAACCGTAGGCACGAGACACAGCGTCGAGGGCAGAGAAGGAGGGGGATAGGGGTGTGTGTGGGGAGGGTGGGGGGGGGGGGGGGGGGGGGGGGGAGGGACAAGCACACCGACAACGAGGGGATTTTAAACCTCATCCATGTCACTTATGAGGGGGAGAGGAGGGGAAAAGGGGGGGGGGGGAGGAGGAGGAGAGTGGGGAAACAGAGGAGGAAGGAGGAGGAGGAGGAGAGTAAGGAACGGAGGGGGAAGAGGAAGGCGAAAGGGAGGAGGTGAAAAAGGGGAAAGGGGAGGGGAATGGGTATTTGAAGGAATGGAGGAAAGGAGAGGAAGTGGGGGGGGGGGGGGGTGAAGGCGAGGAGAGGGGAGGGGAAGGGGAAGGAGGGGAAGAAAGGGGACGACGAAGTGGAGGAAGATGGGGGTAGGGGAGAAATGGAGGAGAAGGGATGTATGAAGGGGAGAAGGATAGGGAGGAGAGCGATTTGAAAAGGGAAAGAGAAGGAGGAAAAACAGGAGGTAAAAACGGATAAGAGGGGAAAAGCGATAGATATCTGAAGAAGGGATAGAGGCAGAGGGAGGGAGGAAGGAGGGAGGAGGGAGGAAGGAGGGAGGAGGGAGGAGGGATGACGAAGAACGCGATAGTCCTAGCCGCTCGGGTGATAAATAAGAGGATTTCCCGAGTAATTGGTTGAATAGTAATCGCGGGGGCTACCGGAGGAGGCGAGGTAGCTATGTAGCCCCTTGTCTCCGCTCGTTCTTGGCTCGTAGGCGCCGAGACTAATCTCATGGCTGATGGATCACTTTCCTTGGCTGCTCTTACGTGGTCCGGTTTGCGTGAGTCTCCCCTCTGCTCTCCGATTGCTTTTATTGCTTTGTTGTGTTATCATTACTTTCGTTGGCATTGTCTTTTTCTTTTTCTGTTTTATTTTTTATTGTTTTTGTTATTTTTTATTACTATTATTATTATTATTATTATTATTATTATTATTATTATCATAATTATTGTTATTGTTTTTATCATTATCATCATCTTTACTGTTATTAATGTCATCACTGTTACTATTTTTGTTTGTGTTTCATTACGTTATCATCATCATCCCCATCATTATCATCACTACCATTACCACCATTATCACCCCAATCATTATCAACACCACCACCGCCACCAAAACTACCATCGTTGTCATCACTATCACCACCATCATTATCCCCACCATCATCACCACCTCACCATCAACATCCTCATCATCCCCATCACCATCACCACCACCACCATCACCATCCTCATCATCCCCATCCCCATCCCCATCACCACTATCACCATCCTCATCATCCCCATCCCCATCCCCATCACCATCACCATCCTCATCATCACCACCATCACCACCACCACCACCATCCTCCTCCTCATCACTACTCTCATTATTAAGGCAAGAGAATCTGATGTGTTGTGAGTTAATTAGGTTGAAGACTTTGAGGCCGTGAGTGGGCGTGGCGTGGACAGATGAAGGGAAGGAAAGGGGAAAGGAGAAGGAAAGGGGAAAGAGGAAGGGAATGGGAAAGATGAGGGGGAGAAGGGAGGAAGAAAGGGGAGGAGGGGAAAGTGGAAGGGAAGGGAAGGGGAAAGAGGAAGAGAAGGGGAAGATGAGGGGGAGAAGGGAGGAAGAAAGGGGAGAAGGGGAAAGGGAGAAAGAAAGGGGAGGAGGGGAAAGGGTATAAGGGGAGGAGGGGAGAAGGAAGGGAGGAGGAGAAGGGAAAGGGAGGGATGAGAGGAAAAGGAGGGGAGATGGAGGAAGGGAAGGGATGAAGGGAGAGGAGGGGATAAGGAGGGGAGGGGGAGAAGGGGATAAGAATAGGAAAGAGAGAAGGGGGAGAGGGCAGATGGAGGGAGACAGGAAGAAAGGAGAGGGAGGGAGAGAAGGTGGGGAAAAGAGGGGAGGAAGGGGAACTGAGGGGGAGAGGGAGGGGGAAAGGACGGGAGAGGAAAGAGGGGGAGAGGGACAAGGGTGAAAGGTGAGGGAGAATAGAGGATGACGAGAAAAGAGGAAAGGTTGGGGAAATAGGGGAAGAAAGTAGAGAGAGGAAGAAAAGAGGGAGAGAAAGGAGAAAGGGGGAGTGATAAAGAAAAAGGAGGAGGGGGAAGGAAGGTGAGGGCGGGGGGAGAAGAAGGAGGAAGGGGTAAGGAGGGGGAGAAGAAGGAGGAAGGGTTAAAGAGGGGGAGAAGAAAAAGGAGGAGAGGGGGGGGGAGACATGGTTCATCAGTGGGTGAGGTCGACACCTCCCCCCTCCCCCCCCCCACATAATCCGCGGTTGCCAAGAAATAATTTCAAAAAGTTAAGAGGACGAGTCAAGAAGTGTAAATCCGCGGAGAAAGAGGGGCGGGGATGGGGGGGGGGGGGGAAGATGAGGATGGGATGGGAGGAGATGAGTGGGCGGGGTGTGAGAGATAGGGAGAGGGTGAGAGGGTGAGGGAGAGGAGGAGGGTGAGGGAGGAAGAGGATACAGGATAACTGTGATAGATAGGAAGTAGGATGAGGGAGCCAGAGGTAGGGGGGGTGAGGGGAGATAGAGAGAAAGAGAGAGAGAGAGAGAGAGAGAGAGAGAGAGAGAGAGAGAGAGAGAGAGAGAGAGAGAGAGAGAGAGAGAGAGAGAGAGAGAGAGAGAGAGAGAGAGAGAGAGAGAGAGAGAGAGAGAGAGAGAGAGAGAGAGAGAGAGAGAGAGAGAGAGAGAGAGAGAGAGAGAGAGAGAGAGAGAGAGAGAGAGGATAGAGTAGGGGATAGGCTTTAAAGGGTAGGGGGAGAGGATAAGGGATAGGGTGGGGGGAATAGCTAGGGGGGGTAGGGGGGACATAAGGGGGATTACGGACTAAGAAGGGCGGGATTTCTCATAAGAATTAATGCGAGGACTAAGAAATAATAATAATAATAATAATAATAATAATGAAAAGAAAAGACAAAAAGTTGAACGAAAGAAAGAAGTGAGGGATAGAGAAAAAATATATATATATAAAAGAATGCATTGGGGAACAGAGAGAGAGAAAAAAAGAGATAGTAACAATCAGCTTAAAAAGAAGAAAGAAAGAAAGAAAAGAAAAAAAGAAAATGAAAATCCCTCTTCTGTGATTACCTCCGTCTATCATTTTTTTTTTTTTTTTTTTTTTGTAGCAAGTTTTAGTTTCAGAACCAAGATCCGATAGCAATTATGGTTCACGACACGTGCATTATAAGTAGGAGGGGGAAGGGGGTAGGGGGGTAGGTAGGCGAGGGGAAGAGGGTGGGGGTGAGGGAGGGGGTGAATGACCGAGCGGAAGGGGGTAGGGGGGTAGGTAGGCCAGGGGAAGTGAGTAGGGGGGGTAGGTAAGTGAAGGGTAGGGGTTTAGGGGGGGAATTTGGACAGAGGGGCGAGAGGGAATAGGGAGAGTGATGGGGTAGGGGGGAGAGAGAGAGAGAGAGGGAGAGGAGGGGAAGGGGGTGGAGGATGGAGCTGGGGAGTGAGGGGGTAGGGGAGAGATGGAAAGAGTGAGGAGGAGGAGGGGAATGGGAAGGCGAAGAACTGAGGCTGTAGTAAGGGATGGAAAGAGATAGAGAGAGAGGGAGAATAGTCAAAGAAGGTAAGGGGGGAGGGGGGAGGCAGAGGGAGAGGAGGGGAAGGGGGGGAGTGGGGCGGAGGAGGCGAAAGGGGTAGGGATAGGGGAAGGGAGAAAGAAAGACACAGGAAAAAAAAATAGGATAAAGGAGCGGTTAGAAAGGGGTGTGGATAGGCAGGATGTGAGAGAGGAGGGAAAAGAGGGGAAAGGATACGAGAGAGAGAGAGAGAGAGAGTAAAACGGGAGGGTGGGGACAGGGTTGGGGGGGGGGCGATGAGAGACGAGGAAACGAGGTGGAAGAGGGAAGACGGGTGAGGCAAGGGGAGAAGCCGGGAAGAAAGGAGCTAAAGGAGAGGTTAGGATGAAGGGAAGATGGGGCGAATAGAGAGAAGCTGGAAAGAAGGAGATAAGGGGATTGGATAGGGGGGAGAGTGAGGGGGGGGGGGAGTGGAAGACTAGGAAAAGGAGGGTGGGTGGGTAGGGTGGGTGAGAGACTCAGAGGGGAACGAAGGGAAGCCAAGAGGCAGACAGTGAATGTTAAGTGGTTATAGCAAGAAGTAATACGGAAGTTGGCTGAACTGTTGAACATTGAAGAGAAATGTTGAACTGGAAAGGATCAAAGTTTCAAGTGTTTATGGGGGCTCGGTAAGGTTTCAGTCAAGTGTTCCACGGGTGTTCAGTGAAGACGATGATATTTCCAGTCAAGTGTACCATAGGCGTTCTATGATGACCATTGGGTTTCAGTCAAGGGTTTTTATGGGCGTTCTATGACGACAGTGATGGTTTCAGTCAAGTGTCTCGCAATATTTGGATGAAAAACTCTCAAAGTATTTTTTTTTTTTTTTTTTTAAACAATTCCTTCTCAAAAGTCCTGGACATAATCATAATAAGAATAACAAAAATGAAGAAGAATAGAAGAGTGGAAGAGTTAAAAAAGAGAAGAGGAAGAAAAGAGAAACTATAATAATAATAAGAAGGCGCCGATGAAGAAGAACTTTCTCCTCTAACCCATAATTCGTACCAAAGCAAACGAAGTCTCGAGACAAGGGAAACGAACAGTATTCATCCGATCGCCGTCCGATTCTCTTTCCGCAATCATTCTGAAGAGGAAGAAAGCCAAGAAGAAATAGAAGAAATAGAAGAAAGAAAGATAAAAAAGAACAAGAAGACGAAGAAAATAATAGCAAATCCCCAACCTTTCTCCCACGCCCATAATTCGCACACACACACTAAAAAAAAGCAAACGAAGCCTCGAACCAAGGCAAACGAACAGTGTTCATCCTATCGCCGTTCGATTTTCTTTTCGCAATTTAGAACATTCTGGAACGTCCTTAAGGCTCTCCTTGGTCCCAAAGGATCTAAAGTATCAGAATGCGGCTATGAATTATGTAGATCCAGCAGATTGGCCATTACCCCGGGGAATTTCTTGAAAAAAAGGAAAAAGATAGTTGCCGCGAGACTAACCTGGAGTTACTAGGTTTCGAGTAGCGATTTTAAAGGACTTTTGACTTCATTTTTTTTTTTCATCAGTTGGTATCTATATATATATATTGTTGTTATTGTTGTTCTTATTATTATCGTTATTGCTTTTGTCTTTGCGATTTTCATTACTGTTATTATTTTTTTTCTGACTAATCATTATGATAATAATAGTAATAATAATATTGATAATAGTAAGGATGATATTAATAATAATAATTATTATTATTATCATCATCATTATTATTATCATTACTACTACTACTACTATTACAACTATTATCATAATTATCATCATCATTATAATCATCATTACTGTAGTTCTTATTTCTGCCATTATCGTTACTGTTATTGCAGTTGTTATTACTATTGCTATTCCTATACTGATGATAATTACTATTATCACTATCATCATCATTACTGTTGGTGTTGTTGTTCTTATTATCATTACTATATCATTATCATCAGCATTTTCATCATTATTTTTTTCGTTATTATTGTTGATGCTATTGTTATTATTATTATGATCATTTTTATTATCATTATTATTATCATTATTATTATTATTATTATTATTATTATTATTATCATCATCATCATCATTATTATTATTATTTATTATTATCACTATCATTGTAATAATGATAATAATAATAATAATTATTATTATTATCATTGTTATATATATTATTATCATTATCATTATTATAATTATCATGATCATTACTACTATTACTACTACCACTACTATTATTATTGTCATTGTTATTATCATTATCTTCATTATGATAACTGTTATTATAATACTAAATACTTTTAATACTATTATTATTACTACTATCATTATCATAATTCTTATCATTATCATTAATATCATAATTATCCTTATTAATTTCATTGTCATCATTATCATTACCATCATTGTTGTTAATGTTGTTATTATTTTCGTTATTAGTATTATTATAATAATTAAATTTATCATCAAAACTTTTATTATATTTATCGTCATCATCATTATTACCATCGGTATTACTATCACCATCATCACCATTATCATCATCAACATAAAAACCATCCTCATCATCATAATCATCACTATTGCAACTTTTCAACGAACCCTCATCACATAACTAGTGTGTTTCCGGTTTAGTCATAACTTTTAATGATTCTGTTCGCTGTTTGTGATGAAGGAAATGATGACCACGAAAGATTTATATAAATTTTACTGGATCTATGTTGCAGAGAGTATGTGCAATTGATATTTAGTTATATATATATAGATGTGATGCATTGATGTTAGTCTGTGATAAATAATGTGGCCATAAACTATAAAGAGTTTTGTTGTTTGATAACGAAAAGCAAATAATATCGTTAGAGGAAAAAAGCAATTCATGTTTGAAGTTTTGATAACGTCAATATTTTATGGTAGTGATAGCCCTGCGTTCACTCATTTTGATATATAGCTTCCACCCCCACCCCCCACCCCCAACCCCCTCCTCCAACCCCCACCCACCCCCTCCCCCTCCCGACGTTCGATTAGTTGTGATAGTCATAAAAAGAATATATCTTAAGTGATATTAGAGGATCGAAATTCTTCTACTGAATTCTGGCTTCTCGCTCTCCCATTCGTGGCAAGCCAGTGGACCAAACATGGAGCTTCCAGTTGATAGGATTTCAATTCTGGATTATACGCTCTCGGAAAATAAGGGTCGTTATATTATCCCTCAGTCTTTGTTGTGGTTAATTGATTAGTTATCTCTTTCTGCTTTTATCATAGAGATATTCATTTATAAGGCTTGTGAGATGACAGCTAACAAAGACACACACACACACACACCTGAGCGGCATCAACGAGGCTGACATGTAGGCCTAAAGATACTTACTTGTTTTTACCTAAGGCTCTCCCAAAAGCTCTAACTTTCCTGATGTTCCACCAACTTCGTCTTAGTTTGTATCTTTTTCTACGTTTTTTTTCTTCTTCTCTCCACTCCCTGTCTAGTTGCGGCCTGCTGAGAATACAGAATAATTTTTTTTTTTTTAGTCTGCGTATATTAATATAATTTGTGTGGACATTGTAGACACTATCATTATTATTATCATTATTTTTTATTTATTTATTTTTATTATTATTATTATTTTTTTGGGTGTTTCTGAGGTACAACAAAACAGAATTTACTCGAAATAAGTATTCAAGAGTGTCTTCATACTTATATCTGAAAAAAAAAAAAAAAAAAAAAAAAAAAAAAAAAAAAAAAAAAAATATATATATATATATATATATATATATATATATATATATATATATATATATATATATATATATTATATATATAAGACGCAGTTAATCCTCTTCCTCTCAGCAGAGTTAATCACTTAAGCGTAGAGGATGATGATCAGAGTTCATTATGACATATATATAAAAAAAATATATAAATGACACTTGATAATTACGTCTCATATATATCTTTTTTTTTTTTTTCCTACGTAGAAGATCGGTTATAATCCATCTACTTTAATATAAGGGTTATTATCTGGTCAGCTTGAGCGACCACACGCACATATCCATGGTTGGAATTCAGAGCAGATGCTGATCATTGTTTACTCTGTTTTGAAATGAGCGATCGTGATTCTGGGAAATTCTCACAACGAACGATCGCTTCGGTGGCTACAACGAGCGGCTCTTTAACGCAGCAACTTCATTCTTTGCAATAGATAGCATAGTGTTGGATATCAGGCCTTTTATTATAATACAGTCGGATATACTTTATGGATGGGATAGGTAGGGTATCAAGGCATTGCCATATACGGGAATGTTAAGCTCTGCAACATGTATTGTGAGAATGTTGCATTTTGGATTTCGTTGCGTCGAATAAATATCTTTTGGGATGAGAACCGGGTTGGGAATGACGTTGATATCTTGCTGATATCAATGGCATAGACGGCGGACTTTGCAGGAATTTGCAACAATACACATTTCCGACGAATGCTTTGTGTGAAAGATGATAAACGTGTGGAATGGGGAATATACTTATACTTTGGAAAATGTTAATGATGGGAAATATATCTGTTGCTGCTATAACAGGAATGCAAGAAAGGCTTTTTTTTTAATTATCTTATTAACAAAATCAGTCCCTAATCCGCTAAGAATTATACGATTCATTCCATTTTTTTTTCAACCGAGGGAAAAGTGATTTTTTTATTTATTATTTTTTTATTATTTTTTTATTTTTTTTTTTATTTTTTTATTTTTTTTACGGATCAAGAATTCGATATCAACTTTGCGTTTGTGCGTGCGAATTTGGATTCAAATTGGATCCTATTTTTAAGAGACAGTGGATCCAACTCTAGGTGATAGGACTTCATTCCCCAGAGTCCTTTTTTTTACCTGTTTTATAATCTTTTATTTATCCATTTTGTTTGTGAATGTTTCTGGAAAAGTCTTTCTTTCTTTCGTTATGTTGTAATATGTCCCCCCCCCCTTTTTTTTTCCTCTGATCTTCTTAATCCTGTTCTTTATATCCTATATTTTATCCTCCTTCTATTACACATATCCTTTGTTATCTAAGTTTCCATCCTATTTCACCGCTATCCTAGTCTGGTCCTTCATCTTTCCTCCCTCTCCCCCCCTCCCCCCCTCTCCCCCTCCACCCGTCTTTTCTGTGTCCTTGTAACCTCAAGTGTGTTTGTGTCTGATGTTTTATGTGTGTGTATGTGTGTGTGTGTGCTCGTGTGTGTGTGTGTGTGTGTGTGTTTGTGTGTTCGTGTGTGTGTGTGTGTGCTCGTGTGTGTGTGTGTGTGTGTGTGTGTGTGTGTGTGTGTGTGTGTGTGTGTGTGTGTGTGTGTGTGTGTGTGTGTGTGTGTGTGTGTGTGTTCGTGTGTGTGTGTGTGTGTGTTCGTGTGTGTGTGTGTGTGTGTGTGTGTGTGTGTGTGTGTGTGTGTGTGTGTGTGTGTGTGTGTGTGTGTGTGTGTGTGTGTGTGTGTGTGTGTGTGTGTGTGTGTGTGTGTGTGTGTGGATGTGTGGTGCGCTACCCAATTTGGCTACCGGGTTTACGGCATTGCAACAAATAAGGTGTTCAATGCTGCACCTTCCGTGGATCGCTGCAGTGAATGTGCCCCCCCCCTCCCCCCTAACGCCCTGCGCCTTCCCTCTGCACTTATATACATTTTAGATACTTTACTCAGAGTGGGGGGAATTATATATATTCTTTACACACACTGCGTGTGTATAAACACCACACACACACACACACACACACACACACACACAGGTACATACACACACACACACACATATGTGTGTGTGCAGACATCATATGTATATGTATATATATGTATACATATACTCACACACTCATACTAACTTTCACTCTCTCTCTGTCTCTGTCTGTCTCTCTCTCTCACTCCCTCCCCCCCTCTCTCTCTATCTCTCTCTTTCCCTCCCTCTTCCTCCCACTCTATCTATCTATCTCTCACTCCCTTTCTCTCTCTCTCTCTCTCACTCCCTTTCACTCACTCTCTTTCTCTCTATCTCTCTCTCTCTCTCTCTCTCTCTCTCGCTCCATTCCACTCTGTCTCTCTCTCTCTCTCTCTCTCTCTCTCTCTCTCTCTCTCTCTCTCCTCTCTCTCTCTCTCTCTCCCTCCCTCTCACTCCCTTCCACTCTGTCTCTCTCTACCCCCCTTTATCTCTCCCTCCCTCTCTCTCTCATACATTCACATGCACGGAATCACAGCCACCCACGCACATCTTGTTTTCCATCAAAGGCGCAAGACCTAATCTGCGAGGCATCAGGAGCCGACCATGTGACAGTGTCATGTGTCGGCTTGAAGCGGCGTTGACAGGCAGGTGCGACGCCCTACACGTGTCGCCTGTCACTTCCTCGTGTGTCAGCTCGCTTCTCGGTGTAGTGAACAAGACTACCAGGTGTGGCGTGACGAAGTTGAGTGCCAGGTGTTGGTTGAAAGTTGGGTGATGAGACTCCGGTGGTGAGTGCCAAAGGACCTGGGTGTCACGGGCTGAGTGCCGGGTGGCGAGTGGCGATTGGCGAGGGTGTAAGAGTTGAGAGCTCGATGTCAAGTGTCAAGGGGACGGAAGTAAACAGGTGTTGAAAATCACGTATTGAGCACCAGGTGTTTTAATGGCAGTGCCTGAGGGCCTGGTGGTGAGGTTGGTGTAGGTTAAGGATAAGATCCAAGAGTGAATGAGTAAGGGAGTGAGTGAATGAGTAAGTGAGTGAGTGAATGAGTAAGTGAGTGAGTGAATGAGTAAGTGAGTGAGTGAATGAGTAAGTGAGTGAGTGAATGAGTAAGTGAGTGAGTGAATGAGTAAGTGAGTGAGTGAATAAGGAAGTGAGTGAATGAATAAGTAAGGGAGTGAGAGATTTTCCCGAAGAGCTTGGATTATCATTATTGTTATCATTTTTTTGTTTTTATTATCATTATTTTTTTACGGAAATGACCAGCAGCAAAAGGCAAATATGCCCACTTAATCGGTCCTGGGTCAAAGAAAAAAGAAAAGAAAAAGAAAAGCAGTAGACGGATAGGGAAA
>BOPN01000144.1:110000-112500 GCA_017312705.2 Penaeus japonicus
TCCCTTGTATATCATGTATTAGAGGGAGATAATGTCTGCTTCCTTATTTGTTTGTTTTTTGTTTGTTCATTTGTATTTTTGTTTGTTTAAATATCTGTTTATTTTTCATAGTTGTTTTTTTATATATTTTTGCATAATTATTTGTTTATCTTTTATTTGTTTGATTGGATTTTTTGGCTATTTCGTTTGTTTGTTTGTCTTATTTATGACTTATTTTGTATATTTATTCGCGTTATTTGTTTTATTGATTTGTTTATTCTCATTTTTCTGTTTATTTCATTTCATTTGTTATTAGAATGTTTATTTCTATGTTTATTATAATTTCTTTGTTCACAACATAACATTAATTTATTCGAAGTTTAGAAGGGAATGGCAGAATGTAAAGAAGAGAAATGAATGACAGGAAGAGAAAGAAAAAAGAAAAAAGAAAAAAGATCGAATATTAATGACAAAATACATGTCAGAAAGTGAATAGCGAGATGAAAAGGAAAGAAAGAAAATATAAAATGAATGACAGACATAAAATTAATGATAAATAGAAAATGATAAAAAATGTCAAAAACTGAATGACAGATAGTGAAAGACAGGCAAAGACAAATAACAAAGATAATGGGAAGTAAAGCAATTTAGTGATGATATGATAATAACGTGATAATATATGAATTGAAGGATAGATCAGTAGAATTGATATTGATTTTGTCTTAGAAGATGTTTACAAAAAAAAAAAAAAAAAAAAAAAAAACACGGAATTCCCGGCTCTTTCCTCGTGGATGGAAACTAGAATTAGCCTTTCGATGCCATAAATGTAGATAATGAATAGTTTCTACCCCCATAACCTTCCCTTTATATAGGAGAAATATTCATCCCCATTAAGATAATAATCGCTCCATATCACATTACTTTCCTATATTTTCTTCTTCTTTGGATCTCAAGAAGAAACTGGTCACCACAGCACACCTTTTTCTTCCCTCGATTTACGTTTAAATTGGATCAACTGACAGCCTTATCAAGGAACCACTGAATGACTGAAAATTCACTGAGCTTCAGAACCAAGACTGAGTTACCCCCCCCCCCCCCCCCACACACACACACTCTTCAGACTTTATTTGATTCTAAATGAGGGTAATTATCTTCATTCGCCTTTAATCAGGTGGGATAATGACCCAGGAATAGGTTTGGCCACGAATGGGTGGGGGGGGGGAGTTGAAGGAGGGAACCTAGGTCACCGCCAGTCGATTGAATTATCAAATGGATCCCTGGCTATGCCTTGCAACATTCCACTTGATCGGGTTGAATGCCTTGCGTATGCCTGATAACGCAGAGGATCACTGTCGGTGTTGAAACTGGTGTGCATGTTATCTCAAGGATGCAGTGATGGGATACTGGTATATGATTACGTAACACTTGTGATTATGGCTACATGCAATAGATGAATAAATAGATAAGTGAATAAATGGTAATGATAATAATAAGATAAATTCCAGTGAAGTGCAAATTTCATACAAAATTGATTAATAAGAATGAAAATTATGAATCGAGAATTTTTTAGATTTGAGTAATACTGATGATCATAATATTGTTAGATGTTTCAGGGAGGATAGCAAACAAATATGGATTGTGGTGAGAAACTCCTGTGTAGCAATGATGTTATATAGGTGATTGGGGAAGGGTGCAGGAGTGAGGGCGAAGGAATAGCAAAGAGCCACACCCATTTCAACCCATTACGAACAAGTACACTGTAATGTACGTTTGGCCTATAATGGACCAGATGCCGTTGATAACAGTACCCATCACCTCGTCATTTCTATTTTTATCTCTCTCTTTCTCTCCTCTCCTTTCTCTAAATATTTATTTTTATGGTTCTCTCCACCCTCCCCCCCCACCTTTTTAATGGTCTTTTCCTGTCCCCATTTTCCCTTTCCCTTCCTCATCCCTTTATTCCTTCTCCCCCATTCAAAGTTAATGGTCTCAGAGATCAGGATAACATCGCTTAACAGCTTCCCTGGTACCTCCCACCACTCCCCTCATAATCCCCTCTCCCTCATGCCTCTCCTCTCCTTCCCCTCATATTTCCTCTTCCCTCGGTCTTCCTATCCCCAAGCTCTCTTCTTCCCTCATAGCCTCTCCTCTCCTTCCCCTCATATTTCATCTCCCCCTCGGTCTTCCTATCCCCAAGCTCTCTCCTTCCCTCATAGCATCTCCTCTCCTCCCCCTCATATATCATCTTCCCTCAGTCCTTCCCTCCACTCACACTCTCTCTTCTCTTCTCCCTTCAACCCACATTTTCCCTCAGCCTTTTCTTGACTCATTTCTTTCTTTCTCTTCAACCCTTATTTCAACTAAATTTTCCCCTCGTCTTAGCCTTTTCTCAATTCAAACCTTTTCCCCTTCAGCCCTCCCCAACCCTCCGCCCTCCCTTTACTCTCCACCTTCCCTCCCCTCCCCTCCCTCCCTATCCTTCCTCCCTCCTTCCCTTTCCTCCCCCACACCTCAGCCTTCC
>BOPN01000144.1:127500-130000 GCA_017312705.2 Penaeus japonicus
CGGCGGCGAAGAGTGCCAGCCGTGAAAAGACAACGCCTCAGGGCCACGTCACTCAAGGCCGAAGGAAACACGTCACTCGTTCGTATAAAGTGAGTTATACGACCTGACATCAATAGGACAAAGTAACGAATATTCCCCCTCGAGGGATATTGATCACATCCTCACCTCCACTTCAGATGATTCCCAGATTTTCAGAAGAGGGGAAAATATTTTCACCGCATTTTCCCCGGCAATTCTGCTGCCGTTTTTTCCAATAATCCAGCCTCGCCATCCTCCTACCCACCCACCCCCCCCTTCCTCCCCGCCTGCCCCTCCTCCCCCCCCACATTCTTTTTTTCACCAATAATGCCTCCTGAACACCTCCTGAATACCCCCTCCTCTCCCTCCCCCCCCCCCCGCCTCCCACTACACACGCACAGACATAAGCCACACACTCTTACAAAGAATCTCTCTTTTTCGCAGCGAAAACATTGTTGACTAATGAAAGCAGTAGGTAATGAAAACGTCTGGAAATGACCGTAGAGTTTCTGGAAATTGTCATTTATACCCCCCAAACAATTGTTATTATCCTTTTTTCCTTCTATTCTCATTTCCCTTCGTCTCTTGGCTTTGTACGAACACAAACAATGCTTTTTGTATTTTTTTTTCTTATATCTAATATCTTCCTCCTTTCCTTTCCACTTTGCCTCTCCCTCTCTTGCCCTTTTCTTGCTTTTCCCTTCTTTTGCTTGTTCGGGTTTTCGTCTTCGTCATTTTCGTTCATTTTCACTTTTTTTTTCCTTTTGCGCTTACTCTATTCCCTGTATTTACACTACTTTATTAATTGCACGTTTTATTACATGTCAAAATACGTATTATTCTATTTATCATCATTATCATTTATCATTACTTGAAATCCCATTTTCTTTATCTATTATACAAGTATTTGAATACTCTATTTATTCTATTTAATATCTTTTATTTGTCTTTTCATTTCTATTTCATTTTATTTGAATAAAAAAAAGGTATATGGAAAAGAGAAGGCATTAGCATACGCAAAATGCTGATGAAATTTTGCAAATGAAACCTACAGACTAAATAAAAGTTAAACTGTGTAAAGCCTGAGAGAAAAAATAAATCAAATATAGTCAAATCAAAATAAACAAAATATACTCAAATGGAAATAAATTGATTCTCGTCCAAGGAAAAGGAATGAAATATAGTCTGATGAAAAAAGATTACATATATCCTCTTGATTTTATGTCTTTTTCAATATTCCCTTTTATTCGCCTCTGTCTTCCCTCCACTCAAAGAGAAGGAGATAAAAATGAAAGAAAAGAAGGATAGAAAATAAATAGTCTGAGAAAGGAGACAGTGAAGATCATTCAGCAACATAGTCTCACTGTGATAGATGGAGCTGGGTTATGGGCGAGAAGGAGAGAGGAAGAGTAGGGTGATAGGGATGGATGTGAGAGAGAGAGAGAGAGAGAGAAAGAAAGAGAGAGAAATAGAGAGAGAGAGAAAGAGAGAGAGAGAGAAAAAGAGAGAGAGAGAGAGAAAGAAAGAAAAAGAGAGAGAGGGGGAAAGGGACGAGAGAGAGAGAGAGAGATAAACAGACAAAGAGAGAGAGAAAGAGGCAAACAGACAAAAGTGAAATATAAATAGAGAGAGAGAAAAAAAAAAGACACTGAAAATATCCGAAAAGAATATTACTGAAATGTAAACAATGAACATAAGTCCAATCTAACATACAAAATCGAACAAAAATGGTACGGACATGACCACTACAAAGGGGGTAAGAAGACAAAGCGAAAGGAGACTAGGTCACCCCATCGAGGACAGCACAGAACGAGGTCACTCACGGCTTATTGTCCCAACTGACGAAGACAAGGACATCATTCACTAATGGCAGTAATAGTAATAAAAAAAAGAACAAGAAGGGAAAAAAAGAAGACCATAACCTACGCCATCACGGTAGCTTTACGAAAGTGACACGAGAAAGAGGACGAACGGAGGTGAGACTAGGTCACAGCGCATTTTCCTCTCGTAACAAGTTTGTCTCCGGAGAGGGCGAGTTACTGTGCTCCGCCTAACACGGTTAACGACACGATGATGTTCTAGGGGAGTTTGGAGCTCGGTGGGTGGGGGGGGGAGGGGGATGAATGATAAAGGGAGTTTGAAGCTCGGGGGGTGGGAGGGGGAGGGAGGGGAGGTGAGGGTGGAAGGGGGATGAATGATAGGATGGGGGGGGATGAGTGATAGGTTGGGGGAGGGGATGAAAAGGGAAGGGGGAGGGGGGGGGGAGGAAGGGAGATGACGGTGAAATATGTATGGAGGGAGGTTAAGAAGGGGAGACAAGCAATAAAATGGGAGAATTAGGGGGGATGGGGGAGAAAGGTTGAAGGAGGGAGGGGGTTAGGAAGAGAGGGGGAAGGGGGAGTCAGAAGGAGATGGAGAGAGAGAGAGAGAAAAAAAACAAAACAATGAAAAGGGGAAGGAGAGAGAGAGAGGAAGGTATAAT
>BOPN01000144.1:150000-157500 GCA_017312705.2 Penaeus japonicus
CTTAATGCAGCAGACAAAAAAAAAAAAAAAAAAAAAAAAAAAAAAAAAAAAAAAAAATTCCTTTAGTTCTTAGTGCAAGGCGTCTATCCCTGGAGATGACACGTATATACTTCTAGTAGAACCAGTGAAGACGATAAGGGTACAATGACCTTCGCAATTGAGTAAGATGAACTCTCGTTCGTTGCACTTGTTAAGGGAGTCGAGACATAAAACACGATTATTTTTTTTATAAACACACAATTACGTGGTGAAATTGCTTTGAAAAACTGGAATTGCTCTTTTCACGATAACACCATCATTGTATGATGTGGAAATAGGCTTCCGGCCGCCTTTGTGTATTCTCCTGCCTTTTGATAGTTCTGGACTGTAACTTTATTCAACATTTCGAATTGCATATGTTACGTACAGCCGCAGTGACGAAAAAAAATGTGAGGTTGATTAGGCAGATGTGGGTGTACGTGTATTTGTATTTGTGTGTGTGTCTGTTTGTATCTGTGTGGATGTTTGCCTGCGGGCGTGTGTGTGTTTGTGTCTGTGTAATCTGTATGTATTTTATACGTACATACTCTGCGTAAATACACACAGCATGCCAGAACGACTCACAGCTGCAAAATGGCGAGAAACCGCCGATTGCCAATCGATGTAACAACGATTACGAAGGGGGGGGGGGCATTAGCACCTATGAATAATAACAGGAGCCCATAATACATGATAAAGGAGCGAGAGAAGGGAAGCCTGACCAGTCACCGTATAAACCGAAGCTAATTTTAGGTCATTATCACAACCGAAGCCGTGACCTAAAATATAAGAGAGAGGGAGCTGTCTATCCTTTCCTTTTGGTGGTTTTGGGAATCACTTTTTTTTTTTTTTTCTTTCTTTTTTTTTGCGTGTGTGGGAGAGAGAGTGGGAAGGAAAGGGAGTGGGAGAGGGAAAGGACAAGTTACAAAGAGAGACCAAACTAGAATCAAGAAAAAGCTAAACATTCAGCCTTCCAACGATCCAGAATAAACATTAAACTGGAAAAATACTCCTCTCTCGTCTGTTTGTCTGTCTGTCTGTCTGTGTCTTCTCTTCTGTTCTCTTCTGTTCTCTTCTCTTCTCTTCTCTTCTCTTCTCTTCTCTTCTCTTTTCTCTCTTCTCACCAAGGAGAATAAAAAATAAAATAAATAAAGTAAAAAAATAAATATTTCCATTTCTCCAAATTCCCTCCTTTTCCTTCCCTTTTCTTTTTTGTTTCCTTTTTTTTTTTTACTTTTAGCTTTATTTTCGCCTTTCCCTTCTCTCCTCCCCACCCGCCCTTTCCTTCCCCTCCCTCCCTCTCCCTCCCTACCCCTTCCTCTCCCACCCTATCCTTCCCTTCCTCTCTCCCTTCCTCCCTCTACCGCCTTTCCCTTCCCTCCTCCCCACCCGCCCTTTCCTTCCCCTCCCTCCCTCCCTCCCTCCCACCCTCCCTCTCCCCTCTCCCCTCTCGCCGATCCCTTCCCTGCCATCTAAGTTTGTATAGGAAAGCTCGTCAGGTTTGCCTAATGATATGGAATCCTATAATAGATCGATCAGATAGGGGCTGCTGGCATTTGAAGGGCGGCGCTTGACCCGACGTGGCACTCTGAAATCTGGCACTGGGAAACCTGACAATGGGAAACCTGGCACTAGGAAGCCTGGGTTTGGTACTGGTACTGTAAAACTAGAACTGGTAAACTGAACGCTATAAAATGCAACATTAGGATAAACTAACACAATAAACCCAACACTATAAAAACTCAACATTATAAAATCCAGCACTATAAAACTTAACACTATAAAACACTATAAAAAAACATTATAAAAACTCAACATTATAAAATCCAGCCCTAAAATAGAAAAACTAACATTATAAAACACTATAAAAACATTATAAAAACTCAACATTATAAAATCCAGCCCTATAAAAGAAAAACTAACATCATAAAACACTATAAAAACATTATAAAAAACTCAACATTATAAAATCCAGCACTATAAAAACCTAACACTATAAAACTATAAAACACTATAAAAAAGCACTATAAAACCCAACACTATAAAACCATCCCATCACTAACCCAACACTATAAAACCATCATACGGGAGACTAGCGTTGGTGTGTTAATGTATGGTGATGAGAGGGAGGACCTGTTTGGTATTAGTGTCGCACGATATATTGATGTACGAGCGATGATGGAGCGGAGGAAAGGGGAGATGGGAGAGTAAGATGAGAGGACAAATGGAGGGGAAAAACGTCGCAAGAAAAGAGAGAGAAAGAGAGAAAGGGGACGCGAGGGAAGGGGGAAAGTGTTAAGAAGGAGAGACAGGGTAAGACGAGAAGGTGATAGGAAGAGAGGGAGGGAAAGATAGGGAACGGGACGCGACACAAGACAAATGTGAAAGGACTACCACCGCAATCCTTTGCCGCCTAAACTACAACCAATCAGCGACCACAAAACAACCAATGCACAACCACATTAGCTAATCCGAAACCACAACCAATCCATAACCACCAAACAGCCTATCCCAACCACAAAACAACCAATTCACAACTACCAAACAGCCAATCCACAACCACATCAGCCAATCCACAGCCACCAAACAGCCAATCCACAACCACATCAGCCAATCCACAACCACATCAGCCAATCCATAACCACCAAACAACCAATCCACAACCACATCAGCCAATCCACAACCACCAAACAACCAATCCACAACCACAAAACAAACAATCCACAACCACAAAACAACCAATCCACAACCACCAAACAACCAATCCACAACCACAAAACAACCAATCCACAACCACAAAACAACCAATCCACAACCACAAAACAACCAATCCACAACCAATCCACCAAAACAACGACCCAATGATCGTCCTCAATCACCACTGTCCAGCAAACTTTCTCGTGACGTCAGAGCTGTAATCAAGTGACCGATGGCTTGTTAATGGAGCCGAGTCCCTCCTCTCGCATTACAGGGGGCCACGAAAGGGTATACTTAGGTAAAAAAAAGAAAAAGAAAAAAGAAAAAAAAAATATATATAACAGAAAATGCGGAAAAGGGAAGCATTGTCAACGTAGGAGCATGTACGTTGGTGGAATTATTAGGAAAAACAAGGAAGGGTTTGCTTAGAGAGAAGGGCGAGAGGATGTGGTTAGGTGGAATTATTAGGAAAAACAAGGAAGGATTTGCTTAGAGAGAAGGACGAGAGGATGTGGTTAGGTGGAATTATTAGGAAAAACAAGGAAGGGTTTGCTTAGAGAGAAGGACGAGAAGATGTAGTTAGGTGGAATTATTAGGAAAAACAAGGAAGGATTTGCTTAGAGAGAAGGACGAGAGAATTTAGTTAGGTGGAATTATTAGGAAAAACAAGGAAGGATTTGCTTAGAGAGAAGGACGAGACGAGAGAAATTATTAGGAAAAACAAGGAAGGATTTGCTTAGAGAGAAGGACGAGAGAAATCATTAGGAAAAACAAGGAAGGATTTGCTTAGAGAGAAGGACGAGAGAAATCATTAGGAAAAACAAGGAAGGATTTGCTTAGAGAGAAGGACGAGAGAAATCATTAGGAAAAACAAGGAAGGATTTGCTTAGAGAGAAGGACGAGAGAAATCATTAGGAAAAACAAGGTAGGATTTGTTTAGAGAGAAGGACGAGAGAAATTATTAGGAAAAACTAGGAAGGATTTGCTTAGAGAGAAGGACGAGAGAAATTATTAGGAAAAACAAGGAAGGATTTGCTTAGAGAGAAGGACGAGAGGGTGTAGTTAGGTGAAATTATTAGGGTGAAACATTGCTTGCATAGAAGGATATCCTTCGGGAAATTGACAAAAGATAGAGTTAGGTGAAATTGTTCGGAATAAAAGGGAGGATTTGCTAGGATAGAATTATTGTTGTCATTATCATTATCATTATAAAGATAATTACTATCAGTATTATTATTATCAAGCTCATTAATACTATCATCATTCTCATTATTATTATTATCATTATTATTACTATCATTATTATTATTATTATTATTATTATCATTATTATTGATATCATTACCACTATTATTATTATCGAGTTATCTTTGTCATTATTATCATTATCATCATTATTAACATTATCATTATTGATATTGCTATCACCATTATTATTACTGTTATTGTTATCACTATTATTATCATCATAATCATTACTACTATTCAAACTACTATAATTATCAAAACCAACTTCTTAATCTCTCTGCGTGATGATTTAGTTATATAGCTGATATAACCAATATAGATGGTGTTTTAATCACTGTTGTTCTGGTATCGCTGTTGTAATTTTCGTTGTGGTTGTTGCAAATGAACGTTGAAATTTTCGAGCCTTTGATGTTATATACGTAATATTACATGTCCATTTTTTTTTATTTTTTTCCCGAGAGAGGTAGAGAGGGCGACAGAATGGAGTGAAAATTTATATTCGCAATATTACCATATAGATAGACCAAAGCTCTGGTGATTTTAGAGCTGTTATCATTATCTTCATTATTTTGATTTATTTTGTCGTTTATATCATCATTACTTTAAATTTTACTATTGTTCACGTGCATGCTATTATCGAAATCATCAGATAATGAGTAAATGGATATAATAATCGTCATTATAATGATTAAGATAATGAATCTCAAAAAAGAAAGATAAAGATGTATATTTATCGCGAATCGTTTGCATTTATTGTTGATCAAAATATATACGAGCCACGCAATATCTTACGTCATGACAGTGCTATACAGATCACACAATATGTAATTTTTTTTTTCCATCAAAAGCGAAACATTCGAAATACGAAATAGCATAAGCCTAAAAGAAAATAAAGTGTCCCATTCTATCATCAATTTGACAGCAGCGCCTCACACCAAAAGTGCGCTACGTTTCCGTCCTGTCTGACCGCATAAATAAGACTCAGACGCGGCCCTCAGTCTCATTCCCTCCGACCACCTTTTCTCCTCTTCTCTCTTCCCCCTTTTTACTTTTACCTTCCTTACTCTTTTCCCTTTTTTTCTTCTCCCCTTTCCCCCCCCCTCCCTTTTCTAATCTTCTCTAATTTCCCTTCTCTTTCTTCTCGTCTTCCTCTACCCCCTTTCTGCCTTTCTTCTTGTTTTCTTCCCCTCCGTCCCTCCCCCTCCTTTCTTATTCCCCCTTCCCTGCCCCCCTCCCTACTTCCTTCCCGCCCTCCTTCCGTCAACTCGAAAGATATTATGAACCAGAACTTGGCGTCAAAGAAGTGACAGGTCATTATGTTTGCCCGATTCTTCGAGTTCCTTTTGGCGTCGTGTCTGGCACCCATTGCTGTGTCTCTCGGAGAGGTGCGATAACAGCTTTCGATGGCGGGAGATACAGCTTTTTTCTTCTTCTTTCTCTTTCTCTCTCTCTCTCTATTTTGTGGGGGGGTTGTTTATGATTCATTATTATTTCTTTTTTTTTATTGTTTGTGTTTAATTCCATTTTTTTTTCTCTCTCTTTCCTACTCTTTCTTCATTTATCCTTCCGTCTCCACCTCCTGGTCTTTCTAGATTCTCCCATCCACTTAGATTCCTTCTGTTCTATCCTTGCCCCCCCCCCCCCCTCTTTCCCGGCCTCTCTCTCTCTCTCATTCTCATTCATTAATTTTTTTCTTTGATATTCTCACTCTCACTCCATTTCTCCCTCCGTCATCTTATCTTTCCCTCCGTCCCCCTCCTCTCTCTCCCCTCCCTTCATTTGCTCCCTCCGTCCCTCACTTTTTTTCCTCCCTTCCTTTCCTCCCTCCCTTCCTTACCTCCATCCCTCCCTCCCTCCCTTCCTTTCCTCCCTCGTTCCCTCCCTCCCTCCCCTCCTTCCTTTCCTCCCTCGTTCCCTCCCTCCCTTCCTTACCTCCATCCCTCCCTCCCTTCTTTTCCTCTCTCCTTCCCTCCTTCCTTTCCTCCCTCGTTCCCTCCCTCCCTCCCTCCCTATCGTCCCGACTTCATCTCCACGTCTCCCTCATCTCGTCCCGACCTTCCCTCAATTAGGGCTTAATTAATCAAATAAATCTAGGGGTGTGAAGCGGTAAGGGTGGCTGCTATGTGGCGGAGGAGGAGGGAGAGACGGTGGAGGAGGAGGAGGAGGAGGAGGAAGGAGAGACGGTGGAGGAGGAGGAGATGAAGGAGGAGGGAAAGGTGGAGGAGGAGGGAGATAGGGCGGAGGAGGAGGGAGAGGTAGAGGAGGAGGAGGGAGAGGTGGAGGAGGAGGAGGAGGGAGAGGGAGAGGTGGCGGAGGTGGAGGAGGAGAAAGTGAAGTTGAAGGAGGAGACGAAGGAGAAGAAGCAGAAAGTGATGGCAATGGTAGAGGAAGAGGAAGAGGTGGCGGTGGCGGAGAAGAAAGTGAAGGAAGAAAGTACGATGTTTATGGAGATAGAGATGGTTGAATACATTTAAGGAAAGGAGAAAAAAAAGGGGAAGAAGAAAGCGAACAAATAGAAGAAAGAAAGAATAAAGAGAAAGAAATGGAAATGGACACAGAAGAAAAAGAAGAAGAAAAAGACGGAAGAAAGAGAACGAAAGAAAAAGCAGAAGAAGGAAAATGAGACGTTTAAGAACGGCAAAAGGCGACAGAGGGTGGGTTGGGGGCAGGGAGTAGGGGAGAAGGAGGTGGGGCGGGTGGGAGGGGGTTGGGGGGGGGGAGATGGCGAACAAAGCGCGAGAGAAAAACCCCATTGAAAGGGCGGATGAATATGTATGCGGATATATATGTAAAGATGACTGATCGAAGGATAATGAAGGAAGAGGGGGAGGGGGAGGAGGGGAAGGAAATGATTTCGGTGGGTGGGAAAGGGCAGAATGGGGGGGGGGGGGGGGGGGGGGGAGAGAATGATCAAATGGGAAAGAGAAGAAGAAATTGACGCAAATTGAATATTCAAAAGAAATTTTCGAAATATGTTTGACGGCAAAAAGTTAAAAAAAAGTATAGATATATAAATGTGTATGTATATGTATATATATATATATATATATATATATATATATATATATATATATATATGTATTTACATATATATACATATATATATATATATATATATATATATATATATATATATATATATATATGTATGTATTTATATATATATACATATATATATATATATATATATATATATATATATATATATATATATATATATATATATGTATTATTCTTTAATCTTCATAGATATTTTGCCATTCCATTTACCCTAATTATTAAAAAAAAAGAACGTAAAAATATAAAAAAAAATAAACTAATAGTAAAGAACATTAAAACAAAGTCTCCGTCACATAACTATGATGAAAAAAATAATGTTATACTATATTGATACTAATATACTATAAACAGTGCTATTATACTATATCATAATTCCTTTCGCACTGTAAAAAAAAAAAAAAAAAAAAACACAATACATACATATTAGGGAGGATAAAGGAAGAAAATTAAGGGATGGAGTGTACACGGTATTACGTG
>BOPN01000144.1:177500-182500 GCA_017312705.2 Penaeus japonicus
TCTTTTCTTCTTCTTCTTCTTCTTCTTCTTCTTCTTCATATTCTCTCTTCTCCATCTTTATCGTCGTCTATACATTCATATTCGTCTTCATATTCACCCACTTGATATTCTTTACCTTCATATTCTTCTTCATATTCCTCTCTTCTTAATATTCTTCTTCTTCCTCATCATCTTCTTCTTCATTACCCTCTTCCTTTTAATATTCGTCTTGTTTATATTCTTTATAATCTTCATATTCTCATCATTATCATCATCATCTTCGCCATCACCCTCTTTATTTCTTACATTGGTTATCTCCTTTACCTTAATTTGTGCAATTGAGATGCAACTGCCAAGAGGGAATCATAAACTATATTCCCAAATAGAACTATAGTCTGCTATGTTCATAAGACATGTGCATTTATCATTTCTTGCATGATTACTTAACGTGTCAAAAAGCACATTTATCATGCCTTGTATTTCTAGACAAAAGGACAAAAAGTATATCCATATCTTTTCCTCTCTCTTCTCTCCTCTTCCCTTTTCGTTCTCTCCTTCCTCCTTCTCTCTTTCTCCTCTCTCCCTACCTACCTACCCCTTCCCTTTCCTCCTCTTCTCCGTCCCTCTCTTCCCCTCCTTTACCCTTCTTCCTCTCTATCCCTTCCCCTTCCCCTTCCTCTTCATTTCTACCCCTTCCATTCCCCTTTTCTTCCTATTCCCCTTTCTCCCCTCTCCTTCCCCTCACTCTGCCCTCTCCCCTCGCCCCTCACCCTACCTAACCCCCTACTCCCGCCCACCCATACACCCCATCCCTTTTACCCATTTTACCTGGAAAGTTATCCCCTTCATTCCCCTTCCTATTTCACTCTTCCCTCCCCCCTCCCCTCATCCCACCCACTCCCCTCTATCCCATCTCACCCCCACCCACACCCTTTCCCCTCTTACCCTCTCCCCCCGCCCCCTCTCCCATCTCACCCCCATCCTTTCCCCCTTTACCCTCTCCCTCCCCCACCCTTTCCCCTATTACCCTCTCCCATCCCACCCCCACCCACTCCCCCTCCATCCCCCCACCCCCATCCCTTTCCCCTCTTACCCTCTCCCACCCATACACCCCCCCGTCCCCTCTCTCTCTCCCTATTCTACCTCGAAAATGATCTCGAGCGCTCTGAAATCTCACATGATCTGTGTCGAGTCTTTGTTTACGTTGTCCGAAGGGGGAGTAATGGGCCGATGATTCAGAACGATGTCCCCCTTTCCCCCCCCCCCCCCCTTTTTTTTTTTTTTTTTTTTTTTTTTTTTTTTTTTTTTTTTTTTTTTTTTTTTTTTCTTTTTTTTCTTCTTGTGGTTGTCTTGGTGGGAGACGCTGGTGGAATAGTTGTAGGAGGGACTGTCTCGGATGTTGCTAGGGACTGTCTGTTGTCTTTATGGTCGTTATTGTTGTTATTATTAATGGGATTGTTGTTGTTGTTGTTATTACTGTTTGTGTTATTTTCGTATTTTCGTAATTATCATATTTGCTATCATTGTTTTTATGAGCATCCCCTTCAACATTACCATCATTATCATCATCCTCATCCTCATCCTCATCATCATCATCATCATCATTACCATCATCATCATCACCATCCTCTTCCTCCTCCTCCTCCTCATCATCATCATCACCACCAACATCACCCTCCTCCTCACCATCATCAGTAGTGATAATGATAGTACCAGTAATCCTAGAAACAAGACCAGTCAGTACTCTCGGTCGTACGAGCATCTCAAGAGGGAATCACATACGTAAAAGACATCACTTTGATATGCAAATGAGCCGCAATATATCTCGTACTCCAAAGGCACTTTTGCTTTCTCTCCTTCTTCTCTTTCTCATTTTCGTTTTCGTTTTCCTTTTTCCTTTCGTTTTCCTCCTCCCTTGCATTCTCTCATCTCTGTTTCTTCTCTTGTTCTGCCTCTTCTCCTCTTCTTACTTCTATTCCTTCTCCTCCACATCCTCCTTCTCTTCCCTCCTCTTTCTCCTTTTTATTCAATCCTTTTTATTCAATTCTTATTTTCCTCTTCTTTTTCCTCCTCCTTCTCTTCTTTCCTATTTGTCCTCATCCTCTTCATTCTCTTTCCTCCTCCTCCACATTCTTACTCCACCTCTTCTCCTTTTTCCTCTACCTCTCCCTCTTCTCCTTCCTCTTCCGCCTCATCTCCCTTCTCTTAACTCTTCCTCCTCCTCCTCCTTTTGCTTCTACAAGAAAACCTTATCTAACGAAACCATTTGAGCGAAACCTTTGAGGACATTAACTCATGTTCTCGTGATTATTATTATTGCGATACAGGAAGTGATGATATTGATAAGGATGGTGGTGATGGTGGTGATGATGATGATTATGATGGGAATAGTGTTATTGATGATTATTATTATAATAACGATAATGATTATGAAACTAATGGTAATCGTATTATTAATAATCATGATGATATTGATAAAGTTAAAAATGATGATAGTAATGATAATGATGATTATGATGATGTTAATGGTAATAACAATGATAATAATGATGATGATAATAATAATGATAATAATGATAATGCTAATGATGATAATAAATATGAGAGTAATAACAATGATGTTGATAATAATGACAAAAATAATGATAATAACCATAATACTCTAATAAGAATAATAATAACAACAATAATAATGCTCATAATAACAACCATAACAATCTACCTATCTAACTCCATCACGATATAATCAAACAATAATAACAACGTTAAAAAAATAAGACCCAGCGAATTTCCGTCTCACACTCATTAATATGCAAAGCAAGTAAGTAATTGGCAATGAAGATACCGCACCTCGAAGCGAGACCGAGCGAGCATCTCGAGGCTACGGACATGTCTCAAGGGAAGAGCCGGCTCAGAGATGCAAATTTGGCGAAGAATCTGAAGGTATCATTTTTAAAGCTGATGAGATGTATTTCAAAGGAGAATCTGGATCGACGCTTTATTTGGTCGGAGTTTTTCGTGATTGTGTGTGTGGGAATGCGCGTTTTTCTTTTTTTTTTTTTTTTTTTTTTTTTTTTTTTGGGGGGGGGTTGGGGGGGTTGGGTCGTCTTCTGTGTCGTTTTTGGGGGTGTTTTTTTGTTGTTGTTTTTCTTTGATTTGTTTTCTCTCTTCGTCTTATTCTTGTTTTTGTTTTGTTTCTTTCTCTTCTTTTTTTTTTTCTTTTCTTTTTTTTTTTCTTTCTTTTTTTTCTCCTGTCATGTGCTGTGAATTCCGATAACATTTTATGAAGAATTGCTTTTATTTCATTTTATCTTTCTTAATGGGATTTTTATTCACTCTTTCCTTTTTAAAATCATATATATATATATATATATATATATATATATATATATATATATATATATATACATTTTTTTTTTCTCTCTCTCTCTCTTTCTTTCTTTTTTTCATTTTTTTCTTTTACTTTCTCTTTTTTTTCTTCCTCTCTCTATCTATCTATCTATCTATCCATCTACCTATCAATTTCTTTCTCTCTCTCCCTCTCTACCTCCCTCTCTCTCTCTTCCTCTCCTTTCTAATCATCTCATTCTCATTTCCTCTCGTTCCCTTTGTCTCTTTCCCCTTCTCTCAATTTTTCTTTCTTTCTATTCCTTTATCAATTATTTCCCTTTCAAAGGCTTCGTGATTCCTCCGAAGCTCCGAATCATCTGAACTTGAAGCTTCGAATCCCGTAACCATGGCAACTCGACTGCCCTTCGTCCAGCTGATCTTGGTCGAGCCTGACGCGTAAAATTATAATAATAATAATAATAATAATGATAATAATAATAATAATAATGATAATAATAATAATAATAATAATGATAATAATAATAATAATAATAATAATAATAATAATGATAATAATAATAATAATAATAATGATAATAATAATAATAATAATAATAATAATAATAATGATAATAATAATGATAATAATGATAATAATAATGATAATAATAATGATAATAATTAGGTTGATAGGGATGATGATGATAATTAATTGGTTATGGTGTGATGGTAATGATGACGGTGATGGTGGTGATGATAGTGATAATGAAAGTAATGTTCGTAAGGATTATAACGATAATGATAATAATGTTGATAATGATAATGATGATAATGATTACGGTAATGATAGTAATAATAATGATAATCATAATCATAATGATGATGATTATAACAATAATGGTAATAATGATAATTATCATAATGATGATAGTATGATAGTAATGATAATAAAGATAATAATGATAATAGTATAATAGTAATGACAATAAAGATGATAATAACAATGACAAGCAAAATAATGATAATAATTAAGATGATGATGATGATAATAAATATAATGATGATGATGATATGATAATAAAAGAAGATGAAGAAGGAAGGGGAGGAAGAGAAGTAGTAGAAAAAGAAAAGCAAAAAAAACAAGAAGTAAAGGAGAATAATAATAGAAAGAAAGAAAGAAGGAAAAAAGAAAAGAAAGGCAAAAGAAAAATGAAAAAGCAGCGCACGTCACGTAACTTCGCCAAGAAAATCTGAAAGGTGGAGAACGCACTCTGCCTTTGTTCAAGAGAGAGAGAGAGAGAGAGAGAAAGAGAGAGAGAAAGAGAGGGAGAGAGAGAGAGAGAGAGAGAGAGAGAGAGAGAGAGGGAGAAAGAGAGACAGAGAGAGAGAGAGAGAGAGAGAGAGAGAGAGAGAGAGAGAGAGAGAGAGAGAGAGGGGAAGGAGAAGAGAGAGAGAGAGAGAGAGAGAGAGAGAGAGAGAGAGAGAGAGAGAGAGAGAGAGAGAGAGAGAGAGAAAGAGAGAGAGAGAGGGGGGGGGGGGAGAAAGAGAAAGAAAGAGAGAAAGAAAGAAAGAGAGAGAGCGAGAAACAGACAGACAGACAGACAGACAATGACAGAGCAACGGTTAAAAGAACCCGGTTGTCGGACATTCCGCCAGTGGTTTATCCGAAGGTAAATCTTACTAACGAGAGC
>BOPN01000144.1:192500-195000 GCA_017312705.2 Penaeus japonicus
TCCTCTCCTCTCTCCTCTCTTCTCTCCCTCCTCTCCTCTCTCCTCTCTCCTCTCCCTCCTCTCCTCTCTCCTCTCCCTCCTCTCCTCTCTTCTCTCTTCTCTCTTCTCCTCCCTCTCTCCCTCCTCTCCTCTCTCTCCCTCCTCTCCTCTCTTCTCTCCCTCCTCTCCTCTCTCCTCTTTTCTCTCCCTCCTCTCTCCCTATTCCGAATCAAAATTGCGTTAGAAATTACGTATCGGTCGATAGATACAAGCTTAAGCCTTGACCTGAATGACGTAATTAACAGGCGGTAATCTTGTACTGTAATAAAAGATAAGGTGAAGCCAACGAGCTATAGAGATGGGCATTTCACCTGGAGTTCTGGTATGCCTTTTATACGTGTTATTTATTTTATTAATCGCAGAGGCATTAGGTTTATGTGTTCATTGCGAGCGAGGTGGCTCTTGTTTATATTATTACCAATATTACGGTTGTTGTAGATCTGTTATTACTTATGATAACTACCTCCACTACCGGTATTCTGCACTTCACGGCTATTCACGCTGTTACTGCTTTTTACAATTACTGCAATATTTTACCATAACTGTAGCTACTACAATTTTCTGCTACTACTACTACTACTACTACTACTACTACTACAAGTTTCTGCTACTACTACTATTACTACAAGTTTCTGCTACTACTACTACTACTACTACAAGTTTCTGCTACTATTACTACTTCTACTACTACTACAAGTTTCTGCTACTACTACTACTACTACTACAAGTTTCTGCTATTACTACTACTACTACTTCTACTACTACAAGTTTCTGCTACTATTACTACTACTACTACTACTACAAGTTTCTGCTATTACTACTATTACTACTACTACTACTACTACAAGTTTCTGCTACTATTACTACTTCTACTACTACTACAAGTTTCTGCTACTACTACTATTACTACTACTACTACTACAAGTTTCTGCTACTATTACTACTACTACTACTACAAGTTTCTGCTACTATTACTACTACTACTACTACTACAAGTTTCTGCTATTACTACTATTACTATTACTACTACTACAAGTTTCTGCTGCTATTACTACTACTACTACTACAAGTTTCTGCTACTACTACTACTATTACTACTACTACTACTACTATTACTACTACTACTACCGCCACGACAACAATCACTCCAAGACTACAACTACTATTGCTACAACAGCTACTACAACAATTACCAACACAACTATTCTCCCCAACACCACAGGAAGCGCAACCGATGTCAATTCAACAAGTTTTCATGCACAAGTCATGCACGACGCATATTAAAGGGCCAGAGAATGTGAATCAGATTAGATTCTATGAACCAAGTCAGTTTTGTGTGTGTGTGTGTGTATGTGTGTGTGTGTGTGTGTGTGTGAAATACAGTAAATAAACGAAAAAAACATAAAATGTACTCATGTTTTTTTTTTAATATGTGTCGTAATAGGATTCATTCATAACTCGAACCTTTATTCATTTCGATACTTTAAAGATGAAGAGAAAATGGGAAAATATCAACGCTGATCTGCTGTATTTTTTCTTTTTAAAAAATGCAAAATACATAAATATTTGTAAGAGCGATCTGTCACCTGTGGCTCTGTCGAAGGCCTGGTGGGACATCACGTGACAGGGGGGAAGGGGGGGGGGGGGCAGACACCGGTACCAGGGAGAGGGACTAAGGTAGCGGGTACTAGGGAGGGTGTTACCAAATTTGGGTACTAGAAAAGAGTACCAAACTGGAGGACAGGAAGTACTAGGGATAGAAGTCCAAGCAGGAGTACCTGAGAGTAGTACTAGGGTTAGGTACCAGAGAGAGGTACCAGGTAAGAGAATTCAGAGAGAAGTACCAGGTAAGAATCCAGAGAGAAGTACCAGGTAAGAATCCAGAGAGAAGTACCAGGTAAGAGAAGGGGTACCAGACAGGAGGTACTAGATAAGGGAATCCAGGCACGAATACCAGGAAGTAGGACTCTGGAAGGGTACCAGGAAGTAGGACTCTGGAAAGGTACCAGGAAGGAGATACCAGACAGGGGAACCAGCAGGATAGACCACAGAGGTGAACGAGAGTAAACCTGAGAATAGAAATAGACTGATGAGAAGGGGGTGGAAAGGAAAAGAAGAAAATCAGAAAAAGGAAGACTTGGGAAGTAAACCATGAAGGAAGGGGGAGGTGGGGACTAGGGAGGAGGGAGGGGGTAGGTCTCTTAGACCTTGCAGTATTAAGAGGTGACATTTAAGAGCCCCAATTTTGGTTCCGGGTGGAGTATCCTTTACTATTTTTGAAATCATTCTTGGTGTCTGCGACGCTTCTTCTTCTTTTTCTTCACTTTCGTGTTCTTTTGTCTTGCCTTTGTTCTTTTTCTTAGTGTGTTCTTATTTTCACTTTCTTTTTCTTCCTCTTCATTTTTCTTATTTTTCTTCTGCTTCTCCTCTTCTTCTTCCTTTTCTCCTCTTCTTCTTCATT
>BOPN01000144.1:235000-237500 GCA_017312705.2 Penaeus japonicus
CCTCTTTATTGCTCTTCTATCTTCATCTTTTTAGCTTTTATCTCCCTTTTTCGTAATTCCTTCTGTACTTTTTTTTTTTCTTCCCTTCGTTTCCGTCTGCATTTCACACTTTCTCTCTATTCTTTTTTTTCTTTCTTTCTTTTTCTTTTATCTCTCTCATTCACCGCCCCCCCTCCCCTTTCCCCCTTTCCCTTCCCCTCTAATACCTCTTTCTTCCTCTCTTATTTTCATACTTCCTTCCTATTTTTTTTCCTTTTCAATCTTCCGCCTCCCCTTCTCTTCCTTTCACTCCATCTATCTTCCTTAAACAATTTTTTCCCTCGCTCTCCCGCCATCTCTCTCCCTCTCACACTCTCTCCCTCTCTTCCACACCATCTCTCTCCCTTTCACACTTTCTCTCCTTTTCATACTCTCTCTCTCCCTCTCCCACTTTCTCTCCCTTTCATACTCTCTCTCTCCCTTTCACACTTTCTCTACCATTCACACTCTCTCTCTCCCTTTCACACTTTCTCTCCCTTTCATACTCTCTCTCTCCCTTTCACACTTTCTCTCCCTTTCATACTCTCTCTCTCCCTTTCACACTTTCTCTCCCTTTCATACTCTCTCTCTCCCTTTCACACTTTCTCTACCATTCACACACTCTCTCTCCCTCTCACACTTTCTCTCCCATACGTTCTCTTTCTCCCTTTCACACTTTCACTCCCATACGTTCTCTTTCTCCCTTTCACACTTTCTCTCCCATACGTTCTCTTTCTCCCTTTCACACTTTCTCTCCCATACGTTCTCTTTCTCCCTTTCACACTTTCTCGTTCATTTTTCTCTTCACACACCCTCCCCTCCAACCCTAATAATCCCGCCCCAACCGCCTCCCCCTCCCACCCTCACCCCCTCCCTCACCCCCGGCGGTTCTGACCACCCGGCCTGTCTCCCATAGAGGACTATTTTTTTGTGTGGAAGATGCATTTTTTTAAAGCAGAACAGAGGCTTTAGAGAGAGTGAGGGGAGAGGGAAGAGGGGAGAGGAAGGAACATAAAAAAGAGAAAGAGGAGAAAGAGAAATGGGGACGGGGAGGGAAGAAGGGAGAGAGAGAAAAAAATAATAAAAACAGACAGACACTGAGAGAGAGAGAGAGAAAGAGAGAGAGAGAGAGAGAGAGAGAGAGAGAGAGAAAGAGAGAGAGAGAGAGAGAGAGAGAGAGAGAGAGAGAGAGAGAGAGAGAAAGAGAGAGAGAGAGAGAGAGAGAGAGAGAGAGAGAGAGAGAGAGAAAGAGAGAGAGAGAGAGAAACGACATAAGAGAAGGGAGAAAAAACACCTATGACCCCTTACCCTCTTTTTCTTTTCCTTTTCTTCTTCTTTTTTTGTAAACCTACTTCCCTCTCACCCCTTCCCCCCTCCCAAAATCAATAGAGAGGTCACATATATATTCGTCCTTACGTAGGCATCCTAAGAATGCGGCTGCAGGTACAAAATAATCGACAGGATACGTACACGAGAGAGACACATATTCACTCAGGCATGAATTTCCTTATTAGGCAGATTGCATACATACCAAGCATTATATAGATGCCATGAATGATGCTGGGAAGCTAATGTAGCTTTGTCTGCAATCAGCTTCCGATCTCGGTGTTAAAATATGGGGACGTGTGCTTGTTTTTGGTGTCGTTTTGATTTTGCTTTTGTTTGTGTGTGTGTTTTTTGTTTGGATGTGTTTGTGTGAGAGGGAGGGAGAGCGTGTTTGTGTGTGTGTGTTTGTGTTTGTGTTTTTTGTTTGGATGTGTTTGTGTGTGTGTGTGTGTGTGTGTGTTTGTGTTTGTGTGTGTTTGTGTGTGTGTTTGTGTGTGTGTGTGTATGTATGTGTGTCTGTTTCCAGCTTAAACTGTGCGATGTTAAATGTTATACTAAAGCAATGCTGTAGCTTTAGAACTGAGGTTATTGAGTTGCTAAACGGCGGCGCTGCAGGAAATTGCAACTGTAGAGTTACTGACTTCATGTAGAATAGTTGGGTTGATATAAAGTTGCAAGGTTGATTTGCAGTTCACAGGGCCATAAGGATGCAAAACTGCGGAATTGCAATCCTCGTAAAAGACGTGAGACCAGAGCATTGCCAGGGATGTTCCTCCACGGTAATAGGATTCACAAAACAGACAATTTTCAGATTTAGGATGCAGACTAAAATCTATTCTGACAGCCATGAAAGTGAGACAGGAATGAAACAACTTGAACCATTAACACGCCTTTACTACCTATGGGACCTATCGGAGGGAGAGATATTAGCTGCAATTTCTCTCTAAAACCTTTAATAAAACGGTAAAACGAGACACTCAAAACTATAGAAAGGTATAAAACGAAGGTGCTTTAAACCGGTATCGTTTTCACTAGAAATAACTACGACAAATTAAATAAATAAATAAATAAAAAATAAATAAATGTTAATGAATAATAATGATAATAAATAATAATAATATAATAAAATAATAATAATAATAATAATAATAATAAT
>BOPN01000144.1:267500-272500 GCA_017312705.2 Penaeus japonicus
TAAATGAAAGAAGAAGAAAGAAAGTGAAGAGTAAATGAAGTAGAGAAAGTGAAGAAAGAAAGTGAAAATAGAAAGTAGAAAGCAGAAAGTAGAAAGTAGAAAATAGAAAGTAAGAAAGTAGAAGAGTAAGTAAAGTAGAAAAGTAAATGAAAAGTAGAGAAGAAATGAAAGCAATTAGAGAAGTAAGTAAGTAAGAAAGTAGAAGGAAATGAAAGTAAGTAGAAAACGAAGAAGTAGAGAAGTAGAAAGTGAAAGTAGAAAAGTAGAAAGTAGAAAAGTAAAGTAAACAGAAGCAGGAGTGAAAGAAATGAAAAGTAAGTAAAAGTGAAGAAGAGTAAATGTAAGTAAGAGAAAGTAGAAAACGAAAGCAGGGTAGAAAAATGAAAGTAGAAAGGTGGAGGTGGAGGTGGAGGTGGAGGTGGAGGTGGAGGTGGAGGTGGAGGTGGAGGTGGAGGTGGAGGTGGAGGTGAAGGTGGAGGAGGAGGAATAGGTGGAGGCGGAGGTGGAGGTGGAGGAAGAGGTGGAGGAGGAGAGGAGGTGGAGATGGAGGTGGGGTGGAGGAGGAGGAGGAGGAGGGGGAGGTGGAGGAAGAGGAGGAAGAGGAGGAGGAGTAGGAAGAGGAAGAAGAGGAGGATGAAGAAAAGGAAGAGAAGGAAGAAGAAGAAGAGGAAGACTCGATCTCTTATGATTTCTCCTTTGATGTTCTCTCTTTATTCCTTTCTTTCTTTCTTTCTCTCTTGTCCTCGTTTTCTCCTTTCTTCCTCCCCTTTCTCCCCCTCTCCTCTCTCTTCTCCTTCTTCCTTTTTCTCATTCTCTGCCTTCTAGTTTTTTTCTCATTTTTTCCCTCTTTTCTTTCACTCTCATCCTTTCTCCCTTCTTTTCCTTGCTTCCTCCTTCCGTCTTTCCTCTCTTCTTCTTTCTTCCCTCCCCTCCTCTTCTCCCTCCCCCCCGTTCTCCTCTCTTCCCCTCTTTCTTCTTCCTTCAACCACCCTCCTCCTCTCCCTCCTGTCCCCTTCCCCCCCCCTCCTCCTCTCCCTTGTGTCCCTTCCCCCCCCTCCTCCTCTCTCTTGTGTCCCCTTCCCCTCTCTCCTCCTCTCCCTTTTGTCCCCTTCCCCTCCCTCCTCCTCTCCCTCCTGTCCCCTTCCCCTCCCTCCTCCTCCTCTCCCTTGTGTCCCCTTCCCCTCCCTCCTCCTCCTCTCCCTTGTGTCCCCTTCCCCTCCCTCCTCCTCCTCTCCCTTGTGTCCCCTTCCCCTCTCTCCTCCCTCTCCCTCTTGTCCCCTTCCCCTCCCCTCCTCCCCTCCCTCCCTCCCTCCCTTCCTCCCTCCTCCTCCTCTCCCTTGTGTCCCCTTCCCCTCCCTCCTCCTCCTCTCCCTTGTGTCCCCTTCCCCTCCCTCCTCCTCCTCTCCATTGTCCCCTTCCCTCCCTCCTCCTCCTCTCCCTTGTGTCCCCTTCCCCTCCCTCCTCCTCTCCCTTGTGTCCCCCTTCCCTCCCTCCTCCTCTCCCTTGTGTCCCCTTCCCCTCCCTCCTCCTCTCCCTTGTGTCCCCTTCCCCTCCCTCCTCCTCTCCCTCCTGTCCCCTTCCCCTCCCTCCTCCTCTCCCTTGTGTCCCCTTCCCCTTCCCCTCCCTCCTCCTCTCCCTTGTGTCCCCTTCCCCTCCCTCCTCCTCCTCTCCCCTTGTGTCCCTTCCCCTCCCTCCTCCCTCCTCTCCCGTCTTGTCGTCTCCTCTTCCTCCCTCTTTCCTCCTCTCCCTTGTGTCCCTTCCCCTCCCTCCTCTTCCTCTCCTTGTGTCCCTTCCCCTCCCTCCTCCTCTCCCTTGTGTTCCCTTCCCCTCTCTCCTCCTCTCCCTCTTGTCCCCTTCCTCCTCCTCCTCTCCCTTGTGGCCTTCCCTCCCCTCCTCCTCCCTCCTGTCCCCTTCCCCTCCCTCCTCCTCTCCCTTGTGTCCCCTTCCCCTCCCTCCTCCTCTCCCTTGTGTTCCTTCCCCTCTCTCTCCTCCTCTCCCTCTTGTCCCCTTCCCCCTCCCTCCTCCTCTCCCTTGTGTCCCTTCCCCCTCCCTCCTCCTCTCCCTCCTGTCCCCTTCCCCTCCCTCCTCCTCTCCCTTGTGTCCCCTTCCCCTCCCTCCTCCTCTCCCTTGTGTCCCCTTCCCCTCCCTCCTCCTCTCCCTTGTGTCCCCTTCCCCTCCCTCCTCCTCTCCCTTGTGTCCCCTTCCCCTCCCTCCTCCTCTCCCTTGTGTCCCCTTCCCCTCCCTCCTCCTCTCCCTCCTGTCCCCTTCCCCTCCCTCCTCCTCTCCCTTGTGTCCCCTTCCCCTCCCTCCTCCTCTCCCTTGTGTCCCCTTCCCCCTCCCCTCCTCCTCCTCTCCCTCCTGTCCCCTTCCCCTCCCTCCTCCTCCTCTCCCTTGTGTCCCCTTCCCCTCCCTCCTCCTCTCCCTTGTGTCCCCTTCCCCTCCCTCCTCCTCCTCTCCCTCCTGTCCCCCTTCCCCCTCCCTCCTCCTCTCCCTTGTGTCCCCTTCCCCTCCCTCCTCCTCTCCCTTGTGTCCCCTTCCCCTCCCTCCTCCTCTCCCTTGTGTCCCCTTCCCCTCCCTCCTCCTCTCCCTCCTGTCCCCTTCCCCTCCCTCCTCCTCTCCCCTCTGTCCCCTTCCCCTCCCTCCCTCCCTCTCCCTTGTGTCCCCCTTCCCCTCTCTCCCTCCTCTCTCCCTCTTGTCCCCTTCCCCTCCCTCCTCCTCTCCCTCCTGTCCCCTTCCCCTCCCTCCTCCTCTCCCTTGTGTCCCCTTCCCCTCCCTCCTCCTCTCCCTCCTGTCCCCTTCCCTCCTCCTCCTCTCCCTCCTGTCCCCTTCCCTCCCTCCTCCTCTCCCTTGTGCTCCCCTCCCCCTTCCTCCCTCCTCTCCCTCCTGTCCCATTCCCTCCCTCCTCCTCTCCCTTGTGTCCCCTTCCCCTCCCTCCTCCTCTCCCTCCTGTCCCCTTCCCCTCCCTCCTCCTCTCCCTTGTGTCCCCTTCCCTCTCTCCTCCTCTCCCTCTTGTCCCCCTTCCCCCTCCCTCCTCCTCTCCCTCCTGTCCCCTTCCCCTCCCTCCTCCTCTCCCTTGTGTCCCCTTCCCCTCCCTCCTCCTCTCCCTTGTGTCCCCTTCCCCTCCCTCCTCCTCTCCCTTGTGTCCCCTTCCCCTCCCTCCTCCTCCTCTCCCTTGTGTCCCCCTCCCCCTCCCTCCTCCTCCTCTCCCTTGTGTCCCCTTCCCCTCCCTCCTCCTCTCCCTTGTGTCCCCTTCCCCTCCCTCCTCCTCTCCCTTGTGTCCCCCTTCCCCTCTCTCCCTCCCCTCTCCCTCCTGTCCCCTTCCCCTCCCTCCTCCTCCTCTCCCTTATGTCCCTTCCCCTCCCTCCTCCTCTCCCTTGTGTCCCCTTCCCCTCCCTCCTCCTCTCCCTCCTGTCCCCTTCCCCTCCCTCCTCCTCTCCCTTGTGTCCCCTTCCCCTCCCTCCTCCTCTCCCTTGTGTCCCCTTCCCCTCCCTCCTCCTCTCCCTTGTGTCCCCTTCCCCTCCCTCCTCCTCTCCCTTGTGTCCCCTTCCCTCCCCCTCCTCCTCTCCCTTGTGTCCCCTTCCCCTCCCTCCTCCTCTCCCTCCTGTCCCCTTCCCCTCCCTCCTCCTCTCCCTTGTGTCCCCTTCCCCTCCCTCCTCCTCTCCCTTGTGTCCCCTTCCCCTCCCTCCTCCTCTCCCTTGTGTCCCCTTCCCCCTCCCTCCCTCCTCTCCCCTTATGTCCCCCTTCCCCCTCCCTCCTCCTCTCCCATGTGTCCCCTTCCCCCCTCCCTCCTCACTCTCCCTCCTGTCCCCCTTCCTCCCTCCTCCTCTCCCTTGTGTCCCCTTCCCCTCCCTCCTCCTCTCCCTCCTGTCCCCTTCCCCTCCCTCCTCCTCTCCCTTGTGTCCCCGCCCCTCCCTCCTCCTCCTCTCCCTTGTGTCCCCTTCCCCCTCCCTCCCCTCCTCTCCCTTGTGTCCCCTTCCCCTCCCCCCTCCTCTCCCTCTTGTCCCCCTTCCCCTCCCTCCTCCTCTCCCTTGTGTCCCCTTCCCCTCCCTCCTCCTCTCCCTTGTGTCCCCTTCCCCTCCCTCCTCCTCTCCCTTGTGTCCCCTTCCCCTCCCTCCTCCTCTCCCTCCTGTCCCCTTCCCCTCCCTCCTCCTCTCCCTTGTGTCCCCTTCCCCTCCCTCCTCCTCTCCCTTGTGTCCCCTTCCCCTCCCTCCTCCTCCTCTCCCTTGTGTCCCCCTTCCCCCTCCCTCCTCCTCTCCCTTGTGTCCCCTTCCCCCTCCCTCCCTCCTCTCCCATGTGTCCCCCTTCCCCTCCCTCCTCCTCTCCCTTGTGTCCCCCTTCCCCCTCCCTCCTCCTCCTCTCCCTTGTGTCCCCTTCCCCTCCCTCCTCCTCTCCCTTGTGTCCCCTTCCCTCCCCCCTCCTCTCCCTCTTGTCCCCTTCCCCTCTCCCTCCCTCCTCTCCCTTGTGTCCCCTTCCCCTCCCTCCTCCTCTCCCTTGTGTCCCCTTCCCCTCCCTCCTCCTCTCCCTTGTGTCCCCTTCCCCCTCCCTCCCTCCTCTCCCTCCTGTCCCCTTCCCCTCCCTCCTCCTCCTCTCCCTTGTGTCCCCTTCCCCTCCCTCCTCCTCTCCCTTGTGTCCCCTTCCCCTCCCTCCTCCTCTCCCTTGTGTCCCCTTCCCCTCCCTCCTCCTCTCCCTTGTGTCCCCTTCCCCTCCCCTCCCTCCCCTCTCCCCCATGTGTCCCCTTCCCCTCCCTCCTCCTCTCCCTCCTGTCCCCTTCCCCTCCCTCCTCCTCTCCCTCCTGTCCCCTTCCCCTCCCTCCTCCTCTCCCTCCTGTCCCCTTCCCCTCCCTCCTCCTCTCCCTCCTGTCCCCTTCCCTCCCCCTCCTCCTCTCCCTTGTGTCCCCTTCCCCTCCCTCCTCCTCTCCCTCCTGTCCCCTTCCCCTCCCTCCTCCTCTCCCTTGTGTCCCCTTCCCCTCCCTCCTCCTCTCCCTTGTGTCCCCTTCCCCT
>BOPN01000144.1:282500-287500 GCA_017312705.2 Penaeus japonicus
ACCTCCTCCACCCCCTCCACCTCCACCACCCCCTCTACCCCCAACACCTCCTCCACCGCCTCCACCGCCTCCACCTCCTCCACCCCCTCCACCCCTCCACCCCTCCTCTCATATATACCATAGATGTTGTATCTATATTTCTTTTCCAGGTTAAGAAGCTCTTGTAAGTCTCCTCCAAGAGAAAGATATCTATTTTTCTTCTATTTTCGTTTTATTTTTCTTTCTTTTTGAAGGGAGGGAGGGAAGGGGGGTCAGAGGAAGGCTCCGCTCTCCCGTAAACAAGAGGATAAGCTTGAGTATTTTAAGTAAGTCGAGATTTGGGTTAAATCAGCTGTGTGACGTCATGTCCTCCACGTGCGCAATGTTTGTTTACTCTTATCAGCTGGGAACGCGCTATCTGCATGGCTGATGAGACACAAGTGGTGCTATGACACTTACTTTCTACCTTTCGGGAAAGAGAAAATAAGGTTGCTCTGTTGCTATTGTATTCCTTTTAATATCGTATCATTTTCAAAATCATGGTATAAAGTGCGAATATACGTGTGTGTGTGTGTGTTTGTGTGTGTGCATGTATGTATATATGTATATATATGTATATATATTCATATGTATATATACATATATATATATATATATATAAATACGTATATATATATATAATATATATATATATATATATATATATATATATATATATATATACATATATATATATATATATATATATATATATATATATATATATATATATATATATATATATACATATATATAATATATATATATATATATATATATATATATATATATATATATATATATATATATATATATACATATATATATATATATATATATATATATATATATATATATATATATATATATATATATATATATATATATATATATATATATATATATATATATATATATATATATACATATATAATAATATATATATATATATATATATATATATATATATATATATATATATATATATATATATATATATGTATATATATATACATGTATACATACATATATATATATATATATATATATATATATATATATATATATATATACATATATACATATATATACATATATATATATATATATATATACATAAATCTACATACGCACACATACGTATAAGTATACAAAATCATACAAATCATATTTATATATACAAATTACAAATACATATAAAACTAATCAACGATAATTCGACCGGAAATGAATCAATGAGTGTCTAACAGCAAACTCATTAGAAGTGTCGCTTAAGGTTGGTTGACGCTCACTCGCTTTCAAAACTTGCGCCACACTCAGACAGCAGCACCTGACTAAGACCTCCTGTAGTTTCTTGGCCCGACTTCTGTAAGTTAGAGTTGAGAATAGTTTGAGAATTCTTGGGAGTAAAGAAAAAAAAAATGAATAAATAAAAAATGTTTGGGATTGGATTCTCTCTCTTTCTCTTTCTGTTTCTGTTTCTTTCTCTTTCTTTATCTCTCTTTCTTTCTCTTTCTTTATCTCTCTCTATCTCTCTCTCTCTCTCTCGCTTTCTTTCTTTCTCTCTCTCTCTCTCGCTCTCTCTCTCTCTCTCCCTCTCTCTCTCTCTCTCTCTCTCTCTCTCTCTCTCTCTCTCTCTTTCTCTCTCTCTGTGAGGATTTGTTATGAAGAGGATGAGGGGGAGGGGGAGAGGGAGGTAGGGAAGGAAGGGAGATGGGGAAAGGGAATGGGAAAGGGAGGGGGAAGGAGAGAGAGAGAGAGGATGAGTGAGGGAGACGGGAAGGGGAAAAGAAGAGGGAATTTAGTGGGAAATGGGAATGGGAGAGAGGGGGATGAGTAGAGGAGGGAGGAAGGGAGAGAGCGGAGGGATTAATTGGGAAAAGAGGAGAGACAGACGGGAAGAAGAGAAGAGAAGAAGGAGGAAAGAAAAATTAAAAAAAAGTGTTGAAATAACAAACAAAAACACAAAGAACAGCAACATACAAAACACAAGAAAAGAAAAAGAAGAAAAAAAACACAAAGAAAGGGAGAAGAAGAAAGAAAAAAAAGAAAAAACAAACAAAGACAGAGGTAAAGAACATGCAACACGAGACACATCCAATTGCAGATCAATCTATTCGACATCTGCGTCGGCCGACCTCCCGACACCCCGACACTGAGATAAGGCGGGACCGATTAAGCTAACAGATCGGGTTCCCGACTCGCCGACCAGACCCCGGGTCGCTGAAATCACGCCCCGAATTGGCGTCTAAGTACGTGTGACGAAAGGTGATAGACAGCCTTTTCTCTTTCTCTCTCTCATTCTCTTTCTCTCTCTCTTTCTCTCTCTCTCTCTCTCTCTCTTCTCTCTCTCTCATTCTCTCTCTCTCTCTCTCTATCTATCTATCTATCTCTATCTATCCATCTATCTATCTATCTCTATCTATCTATCTCTCTCTATCATTCTTTCTCTCTCTATCTATCTATCTATCACTATCTCTATCCCTATCTCTATTTCTATCTATCTATCTAACTGTCTGTCTGTCTGTCTGTATCTGTCTGTCTATATCTGTCTGTCTCTCTCTCTATCTATCTATCTATCTATATATCTATCTATCTATCTATCTATCTATCTATCTATCTATCTATCTATCTCGCTAGTGAGCTAGATCGCGACATAAGTTAGTGTGAGACGAGACCGACGGCATGGGAGCCAAAAGAGACAAAGAGGTAACGAAGAACTGCATACACGTAGGGAAGGTGCACACGCTGAAAGGTCATGCAAAGCACATGAGCCACGCATGCAAAGGGAGCCACATGCGTCAGCCACGGAAGGAAATCCACGCGAAGGCAGCCGGTGCTTGTGATCTGGGCCGATGTGCTTGCTGCGTGTGGAAGGAGGGAGGGAGGGAGGGATATGAGAGAGAGATGAGGGGGGGAAAGGAGGGAAGGAGGGAGGGAGAGTGAGTGAGTGAGTGAGTGAGTGAGTGAGAGAGAGAGAGGGAGAGAGAGAGAGAGAGAGGAAGAGAGAGAGAGAGAGAGAGAGAGAGAGAGAGAGAGAGAGAGAGAGAGAGAGAGAGAGAGAGAGAGAGAGAGAGAGAGAGAGAGAGAGAGCGAGGGGGGAGGGAGAGATTATGCACATATTGAACAGTGTTTTTTTTTGTTTTGTTTTTTTTTGTCTTTTTTGTGGCGGTATGATTTTTTATTGTTTGTTTATTTTTCCTCTGTGTGAATTTGTTTTCCCGAGTCGATTAAATAGGCACAATAGTTATTCGTTTACGATTTTGTGAAGAAAACAAATAGTAGCCGTTGCATTGTAATTCTAACTCTCTCTCTCCCTCAATCTCACTCTCTCTCTCTCTCTCTCTCTCTCTCTCTCTCTCTCTCTCTCTCTCTCTCTCTCTCTCTCTCTCTCTCTCTCTCTCTCTCTCTCTCTCTCTCTCTCTTCATAAGTTTATAAGTCTAGATGTTATAAGTTTTTAAAAACCACATAGTATTTTTATAGTTATAAACAATTCTATGATGATATTCAACAGTCATCTTATAGTGATATGCAATAAGTTATTTACGACAAGAGAAAACACTTGTGTTATCCAGCTTAAGAGGTGTTATTTAACCCTTCCCTTTCGAGCCGTTATTGCCTGCTATCTCGAAGAGTAAAGGGGGGAAAACACGGATCGCTGCGCTCAATACATTTCCTAGCCTGAAACGTGAACTGAATGTGACGTCGAATAAAGAAAATAAAAAAAAGGAGAAAGAGAGTAAGAGAGAAAGAAAGAAAAAAAGAAGAGAGTTGACTCTGTCGAATGCAAGATGTCAATCTGTCGCCCGAATTGAGACTCTACTCTTGACCATGTGACGTGTATTGAAGGCGGCGAAGATCGGCCGGCGTCAGTGGTACTGGCTGAGGGAGGGAGGGGAGCAAGTGTGTGTGTGTGGTGGGGGGGTGGGGGGGGGGGTGGGGGGGGGAGTTCTCGGGGGTACTGGCCGGCGCGTCACATTTATTGACGATTTTACTTACCTCTTATGTAACAACGGGATCGCTTCGCTTGCGATCGCTTCGCTCCTGATCGCTTCCTAACGCACGCACATGCACGTATTCACACGTACATACACTAATATACGCGCTTATAAACGGTCACGGACGTACAACATCAACATACGTATGTTATAAAACCAAAACGCAGTCAAACCCACGTCTTTCACACACGCACACACAAACAGACACAACAAAAGACATACAAAAGCATCGACGCAAGCACCACATGCAAGCAAGCACACACGCCCATGTCCCTTCCCTTTTCTGCCTCCAAAGACATCGTGCCTGACTGGCCATGACTCTTTCCCTTAACCCGGAGTGCAGGATCGTCGTAGAGAGAACCCATGCCATGCAATTGCACCGATTGTTTACTGGTCAGACCAAATATACTGCGGTGAAGTTTGCTTTCTGGTGCTTGTTCAGTTGCATGGAGTTATGGCTGACGTTTTTTTTGTGTTTATTTTTTTTTTTTTATCGAATGTGTTGAGTCTTTTATTGTTTTTTTTATTGATAAGTGAATGAATTCGGAAATAAAGGGGATTTGATGCTCCAGTCCACTTGAACCTCTTGAACCGGATTTACGGGGTGGTTTCTGAATGCCGGATTTGTGAGTTGTTGTTTTTCTCTCTAAAGAAGCCGGTTTTATTGGTTGGTTTTCCGGATTTGGGGAATTGTTTTTCTGAATGCCGGATTTGCGGTTTGGTTTTCTGGATAGTAGACTGAATGCCGGATTTGCGGTTTGGTTTTCTGGATACTAGACTGAATGCCGGATTTACGGTTTGGTTTTCTGGATAGTAGACTGAATGCCGGATTTAGGATGAGTTTGTTTTCTAAGCAAAGGATTTATGAGCGTTTTTTTTTTATTCCGGATTTATGCATTGGTATCTTTGCTTAACTTCCCGATTTAAGGGATTCTTATCAAATTGGCACATCACCGTATACCCCCCCCCCCCCCCAACCCCCC
>BOPN01000144.1:322500-330000 GCA_017312705.2 Penaeus japonicus
TCCCTTTTTTGCCTCTTCCCCCTCCCCTCCCTTCCTCCCCCCTTTACCCCTTTCCCTCTCCCCTTGCCTGCTCCCCCTCTCCCCTCCCCTTCCCCCTACTGCATCCTTTTTGCCCTTACCCTCCTTACCTTGCTCCCCTTTTTCCTTTTACCCCTCCCCTCCCTTCCTCCCCCCTTTACTCCCTCTCCCCCCTCCCCTGCCTACTCCCCCTCTCCCCTCCCCTTCCCCCTACTGCTCCCTTTTTGCCCTTACCCTCCTTACCTTGCTCCCGTTTTGCCCCTCTCCCCCCTCTCCTCCCTTCCTCCCCCCTTTGCTCTCTCCCCCCCTTCCCTCCCCCCCCTGAAAAACCACCTGCCCGTCGCAAAGATGATCGCGTTATCGGCTCAACCTTCTTCTCCTCACGCTACAGCCTCATTATCTCATCTTGCTAATGATTCCCTGGCGTGAGGAAGAACCTCCATCAACCCCTATTCCCCCCCCCCACCATCCCCCCCCTTCTTCCTCCCCCCCCTCCTCATCCTCTTTTCCCCCTCGCTTCCCCCCTTTTTTCCCTCGTTACCACCTCCCTTTCTCACATCCACTCCCCACCCTTCCCACTCCCCTGACCCCCCGTACCCCACCCCACCCCCCTCCACGCGCTGTTAGCTGTGTGTATCTTCTGATATAGATTATGGCGGCGGACGGCATCGTAGCGGCGTGATTAATCGTGCTTTTGTGATTGATTTCTATTTATGCGAATGCAGTGTCTTCCGCGATCTCACAGTGCTCGGCTAATCGCAGTACCTTAGGTGAGACGGAGGTCAGACTGTGACTCTGTTAAGTGAAAGGCTGAAGGAAAGATTGTGGTAACTAGGTACCGGATTCCCGCCTTTTCCTTCGGATTACTTTGGATTATTACTTCGGATTACTGTGGATTTACTGTGCTATTCGTAAGGATCGTTTGTGATAAGAGAAACGAAAAATAGATCTGTTGCCATACGTGAGAAAGTACACAAAAAAAGACAGGTGAATGAAAAATCAAAAACAGAAAACAAAAATACTGAAAGAGATTGTTGTAAGTTTTATTGAGAACCCAAGAGGGAGGGAGAGAGAGAGAGAGAGAGTGTGTGAGAGAGAGAGAGTGAGAGTGAGAGAGAGAGAGAGCGTGAGAGCGAGCGACAGAGAGAGAGAGAGAGAGAGAGAGAAAGAGAGAGAGAGAGAGAGTGAATGAGAGAGAGAGAGAGAGAGAGAGAGAGAGAGAGAGAGAGAGAGAGAGAGAGAGAGAGAGAGAGAGAGAGAGAGAGAGAGAGAGAGAGAGAGGGACTACGAGCCTAAACTGCTATTCTGGGTGATTGCAGTCATGTGCACGCAGAGCAGCGTATCCACAAAATTAATATCCTGTTTGCAATTTAAGCCTTCGCTCGTGTCTGCCCAAACGAGAACGTTATGCAATATTTTGTTCAATATTTATTTATTCATATATTTATGTTTTTGTTATTGTTGTTGTTTTGATTCTGAATTGGAATAACAGCGAAATAAACACGCAAGATCAAGTCGAAAGTTGGATTTTTTTTTTTTTTTTTTTTTTTTTTTTTTTTTTTTTTTTTTTTTTTTTTTTTTTTTTTTTTTTTTTTTTTTTTTTTTTTTTTTTTTTTTTTTTGTTATTGGCTGGTTTCGCTGTTCTATTATCCAGTTAATATCCTTTCTTAAACGTTGAAACAAGTAATATTGAAATTGACTGGCATTTTCTTTATTTCGTTTCTTCGTCTTGCAAAAGGAGTGTGTTGCAATCGGGTGTTTAACGTTCAAGATGCCAAGCTGTTCAAAACTGCAACATGTTCCGGTATTTTCTAGACTTTTTGTTTTTTTCTTGGTGTTGTTTGGTTGTTTTATCTTTCGTTTGTTTCTTTGTTTCTTTGTTCTCGGTAGATAGCGGCCTAAGCCATGTGAGTTGAGTTGAGAAGAGAAAGAGAAATTGAGGAAGAGTGCGTGGGGGAGAGGGGGAGAGAGAGAGAGAGAGAGAGAGAGAGAGAATGAAAGAGAAAGAGTACGAGAACCAAAAAACAAACAAAAACAAAGCCAAACGCAGACAAACAAACAATCAAAATCACAAACATACACAAGACAACCAATAAAAAAAAAAAATAAAAAAAAACAGGCTAAGTGAACAAAAACAAAAGACAAAAATATATATATATTTTTTTTTTCTCTCTCTCTCTCTCTCGCTGCAAACAGACGCTCGACATCGCGAATCAGTTGGCATGAAACCCCCTGGCGATTAGTCGAAGCTTCGAAGCAAAAATGACTTTGAAATGTCGTGCTTGCTTCATTGTGCCGGATGGGTCGAAGCGTCAACAAGACAGAGGGAAGCAAGGGGATAGGGGAGGGGGGGGAGGGGGAATTATGCTGGGAAAGTGTGGGGGAATCTTTTGTGTGTATATATATATATGCATATATGAATGTATGGTATGTATATATATACATATATCTATTTTTGATTGTGTGTGTGTATATGCGTGTTTATGAATATGTGTGTGTGTGTGTGTGTGTGTGTGTGTGTGTGTGTGGACAGAGAGAGAGAGAGAGAGAGAATCTTACAGAAAATACATATCAACTGAAAATACATATCAACTGAGATCTCCATTCCTTTAATCTAAATATTGTAGTAACATTTATTCTTATTTCTCTCATGCACCCCTTCACTCCCCCTCCACCCCTTCCACACCTCCTCCAACCCCTCTTCCCTCTATCCCTTTCTCCCCTTCCTCCATCCCACTCATCCAACCTCTTCCACCTCCCCCTCACCCCTTCCTCCACCTCCTCCTCATCCCCTCCTCCACCTCCCCCTCATCCCCTCCTCCACCTTCCCCTCCTCCATCTTCCTCCACCTCCCCCTCATCCCCTCCTCCACCTCCCCCTCATCCAACCTTCTCCACCTCCCCCTCAACCCCTCCTCCACCTCCTCCTCACCCCCTCCACCTCCCCCTCATCCAAGCTCCTCCACCTCCCCCTCATCTAACCTCCTCCACCTCCCCCTCATCCAACCTCCTCCCCCTCCCCCTCATCCCTTCCCCCCTCCCCCTCATCCAACCTCCTCCACCTCCCCCTCATCTAACCTCCTCCACCTCCCCTTCATTCAACCTCCTCCCCCTCCCCCTCATCCCTTTCCCCCTCCCCCTCATCCAACCTCCTCCACCTCCTCCCCCTCCCCCTTCCTCCACCTCCCCCTCCTCTAACCCCTCACCCTTCCTCCTCCACCTCCCCTTCCTCTAACCCCCCTTCCAACCTCCTCCACCCCCCCTCATCCCCTCCTCCACCTCCCCCTCATCCCCTCCTCTAACCCCACTTCCTCATCCCTCCCCCCCTCCCCCTCATCCAACCTCCTCCACCTCCCTCTCATCCCTTCCCCCTCCCCTCCCCATTTCAAATCACACCTGAAAATGATCATACTCCCAAAGCAAACGCGAGGGGGGGGGAAAACGAGCATCACCCTCAGACGAAAGATACATTATGACCCGGATGAGATTATTCACCTCTCAAAGAAAGAAAGTTAAAAAAAAAAAAAAAAAAAAAAAAAAAAAAAAAAAAAAAAAAAAAAAAAAAAATAAGATGGCGGGATCACAGACACTCGCGTCACTCAATTTATCTTCCTAATGAGCCGGGGAGTCGAGGAGTATCGGGGGGCAAAGAGGCAAGGTCTTAAGATGTTGGTTTGGCATGGGCGGATGGGGGTGTAGCACATCTTGGGGAAGAGGAGGAGGAGGAGGAGGGGGAGGAATGGCAAGAGGGAGGAGGGGGAGAAGGAGGAATGGCAAGAGGGAGGTGGAGGAGGAGGAGGTATGGAGAGGGGAAGTGGAGGAGGAGGAGGAGGAGGAATGGGGAGGGGAGGAGGAGGAGGAGGAATGGGGAGGGGAAGTGGAGGAGGAGGAGGAGGAATGGGGAGGGGAGGTGGAGGAGGAGGAAGGAGGAATGGGGAGGGGAGGAGGAGGAGGAGGAATGGGGAGAGGGAGGAGGAGGAGGAGGTATGGGGAGGCGAGAAGGAGGAGGAAGAGGAGGTATGGGGAGGGGAAAAGGAGGAGGAGGAGAAGGAGGAAAGGGGAGGGGAGGTGGAGGAGGAGGAGGAGGAATGGGGAGAGGGAGGAGGAGGAGGAGGTATGGGGAGGGGGAGGGGGAGGAGGAGGAGGAAAAGGGAAGGAAGAAGGAAAAGAGAGAAAGGGGGGGAGAAGGAAGAAATGAGGAAAAGGAGGAGGAGTATGTGTGAAGGAAGAGGAGACGAGAGGGGAAAAAAGGGGTGAAAAGAACGAGAAGAGGAAGAAGGAGGAGGAGGAGAAGATGAGGTAAGGAGGTAAGGAAAAAGAGGAGAAAGAGGGAATGGGGAATGGAGAAGAAGGAAAACGAGGGAGAAGGGAGAGAAAGGAGGGTATGGGAGGAGACAGAATGAAAGAGATAGTTGAGGAAGAGGAATAAAAGAAGAACGGAAGGAAAGAGAAAAGGAAGAAGAAGAGAGAGGAAGAAGAAAACCAAAAAGAGAAGAAGAAGAAGAAGAAGGTGGCGAAGGGCAGTAACTTGAAGGAAGAACGAAGCAACGGAGACCTACTTAACCTTGCAGTTGTTATATTGTGTTCGTGATCTACGCGCTCAAAATTCCCAAAGACTTTTTTTTTCAGGAGACTCTCTTTTTTCAGAGGGGGGGGGGGGGTTAGGTAGGAGCTTACACGTGTCTTCTTGGAACCTATAAACCGCTTTCTTTCGATCGCATTTTCTTCCGCAACTTTTTTTTTCTTTTCTTTTCTTTTCTTGTTCATAGTTTTAATCTCTCGGCGAAAGGAGGTACATGGAACTAAGTCAGGTTTTTCGTCTTTCCTATTTTTATTTTTATTTTTTTTTCTATTTTTACTTCTGAGGACTTAACTACGTGTAGAGTTTTAGCACACGTTGTATTCTTGTCCAACTCTTTTAAAATGCCAAGTTCCTCTTCATCAAATTTCTTTTTCTTCTTCATTATCGTCCTCTTCTTCTTCTTCCTCTTCTTCTTTTTCGTACTTCTACTCCTCCTCTTCCTCCTCTTCCTCCTCCTCCTCCTCCTTTTCTGTCTACCGCTTCCTCATGTTGTTCCCAGCGATTGCCTTTCCCTTGAAACATAGACTCTATATATGTCAAAATGCTTAGTCGCCATGACGTCATCTCTGCTTCTTCTATTTGTAAGCGGAGTCATTTCTCTGAAGTTTTTGATGTAACTATTTTTATCTAAGTTGTTTATTAGAGATCTAACTGTCAGTTATTTTGTGATTTTATTGCGCATAAATCCATCACACAGTCAGATGTAAGGACATGAAGAATGTGTTTTTACGCGTTCATAACATTATCTTTTTGAAAAATGTATATGCTTTCTTTGATGTCTTACTTTGTATAGTTTTGAAGATCAGAATACACGAATTATGCAAGTATTAGGATATTGTGCTATAAGCGTTTGAGATTTTCTTTAATAATAAGTATGAGAGAGCCGACGAGAGTGTGCTAATTCATATTTTTGAAAGGTGTTCTACCTCTCAAACCTCATGAAACGGATGTGAATTTGTGATCATTTTAGTTTTTAATTCATTGTTAGCTCATTTATCTTTATCTCTGATTATCTTAAAATTAATTTGTGTTTAATCTCTCTTCTTGCATGTGCTGCAAGTCGTAAAAACCGCAAACGATCCCATAAATTTTACAAATTGAGTCCTTTGTTTACCTTCCGCCATTTTGCCTGAGGCATCACTTGTCACTTGCGCTATCCATGTTATCAACTAAGTTGTTATTTTTCAACGGTATTAAAAGCCTTTGGTGAAAGAATTTACTGAAGTCTGATCAATAAATTAAGAGATAAGCTTTTTAAGTCATTCTAAAGATTTATTAAAGCTAGGACTTCGTGATCAAAGTATTACTATGAATATATCTAGATACGTGCTGTAGATAGCAGCATATGTGAATAATGACATTAACAGATATATTTACTTCCTAACAAAGAGCTTGATAATGAGCTCTTTAACACACTTAATCACGTTTCATTCTCATTAAATTAATGATCTGTCTCTCTATTTTTCCAGGTACGGTGTTTCATCTCCATTTTAGACGAGCTCACAACTATACATGCAGTATCAGAGTCCAGGTATAGTAGAAGTCAGGCATAGTTCAAAAGTTCGCGTATGACGTTAAGCCAACTTTGACTGGCGAGTTGTGACGGACTGGCATGGTTTGTTGTTTTTTTATTGTGCGCGAACCGTGGTCCCTTTATGGATAGAGTCCTATTAGTTCCCCTCTTGTTTACAGCGCCGCTTGTTTCCCCTCACTTTTCTTTTGTTCTCTTGATATTAACAATCCTATTATTGCCATCGCGTTTGGCACCCTGTGCGATTGCAACTCCCCTCCCCCAAATGAATCCCACCTTTCGCTCTCTCGGTTACGGCGTCAAAGATGTTGTTGCAAGCTCAACTGGCATCCTCGTCTAGGCTTTTAACTCTCTCTTGGTTACAGTTTAATCAATTTCCTTCGCTCCCTCAGTTTACTACCTCACTTGTTGAGTCCTAGTGTTTACAGCTGCTGTTACTGTCCCCTCGTAGCTACAGACCTGCTGGTTTCCCCTCACATGTTTATAGTCACGTCTCCCCTCTCGGCTACAATCACACTTTTTTTTTTCTCTCTCTCTCTATCTTCGTAACTCTCTATTTCCGGCAGTGTCCCGCAGTGGCAGTCTCGCCTTACTTTGTGGGTTTCCCATTGTGCAGTTTCTCTCTCCTGCCTTTGTCTACATAATTGCTGTTTACACTATATTCTTGGGACGGCCGCTTCTCCCCAAGACCAATATTCTTGGTCCTTGACCTCGTCACCATATTCTTAGCTTGTGGATCTATCCAGCACTTGCTATGTATACTAAACTTTATACTCACACTCACACTCACTCACCATATACTCACCACTCACCGACACTTACTCACATACATTATCGTACCCACATAACCACACAGGTCATCCGAGTCAACATCCATGGTCACCTTTTTCGTTCCACCGTCATCGCACACTTATTTCTCCCTTACCTCAAACACTTCCCTTTCTCTATACACTCTCATCATCAAGTCCTCCAACCCCCCTTCCTCCCCCCTCCCCCTACACCTCTCCCGCCTCTCCCCTCGCTCTCTTTGCCCTTCCCCCTAGCAGCCTCAGGTACAAAGAGCCCCGCTGCCTCAGGTAATTGCGCTGGGTGAGGCAGGGAGAAGCAAGCATTCACTTCTGTACCTTTCCTATGCCTCCCTACCTGTGTGTATGCTGTGGCTGTATGTATGTGTGTGTGTGTGTGTATGAAAGGGGGATAATTCCTAAACATGTGCGCCTCTGTGAAGACGTTGTGTTTATAAACATCCCCCCCCCCCCTCTCTTCGTTTTCCCCTTTTCAAACCCGCCATCGCTTCCCCTCCTTGCCTACGCCCCTGCTCCTTCCTCTCCGCCCACCTCCTTTATTCCCCCTCCAGCTCCCCTCAGACT
>BOPN01000144.1:347500-355000 GCA_017312705.2 Penaeus japonicus
TCTCTCTCTCTGTCTCTGTCTCTGTCTATTAATCTATCTATATACATATATTTATCTATTTTATCTATCTATCTATTTATGTATCCCTTTCTATCTCTATCTATCTATCTATCTATTTCTCTCTCTCTCTCTCTCTCTCTCTCTCTCTCTCTCTCTCACTCACTCACTCGACCTCTCTCCTTCTCTTTCTCGCTTCGCACATTCCTTCCGTTAGAGTTATTATCCTCATACTCCTTCCCTAATCTTTCCCTCCCCTCATCACTCCCTCCCTCCCTCCCTCCCCCCCCCCCCAACCTCGCTTTCATTATCACTCTCGAGAGCGGCTGCTTCATCACTACAGCCAAGGCGTACCGATATCAGTCAGTCATCACATCTCACTGTCCATTCATCACCACCTTCCGACGCCCCCGGAAAACTCGGGTCATAGACGAAACTTTTCCAATATTTTTTACTCTCGTATCCTCCCCCCTCCCCCCCCCCCTCCCCCCACACCCCCTCCTCCTCCTCCGTCCAAGGAAGCCGTAGGACACTGAGATTATTATAAGCTTTTTTTTTTTTTTTTTTTTTTTTTTTTTTTTTTTTTTTTTTTTTTTTTTTTTTTTTTTTTGAGTCTAGTCTCACTGGCCGAGCTTGTTATGGGAAAGGAAGAAGAAAATAATAAAAAATAAGGAAAAATACCCCTTCCCTCCCGATTTTTTTTTTTTCTTTCTTTCTTTTTTTTTCTCGCTTCTTTTCAAACAGCGAGGTTATGTTACGGATTACGTCTCGCTGTGTTAATGATCACGATAAAAGTAAAATAAGTAATAAGGGATAATCCCATTTCCGGATATAGAAGGTCGTTAGACGTCGACAACTGCGGGGCGTGCAAGAGGTCACAGGTGCCAGCGCCTTGTCGGAATGCTTCCCTCCCGCCCATCGTCGTGCCATGAATAAGAGGATAGAACAACACTCCCGCGCACAGGACCCCGAAGACGAGGCTGGATCCCAAACATTTACCCACACATCTGGTCGAGAGCGCACGGCACACTTGGCCAATGTTGTTTCAACCTGAGGAACAGGCTCGCTTGCAACAGGAGACGCCTCGAGACACCTGGAGGTCCTGCGACTCAAGGACGCTCGAACAAGGGCTCAGGGGCACCGTAGGACTCAAGGACGCTCCAAAACGCAACAGAATTAAGGATACTAGCATGGCTCCTGGACTCAAGAACACGCCCCCGGACACGCCCCCGGACTCAAGAACTTGCCTCTGGACTCAAGAAGACTCCCCCGAACTCAAGCAGATACCCCCGGACTCAAGAACTCGCCCTTGGGCTCAAAAAGAGGCACCCGGACTCAAGAACACGCCCCCGGAATCAAGAACACGCCCCCGGAATCAAGAACACGCCCCTAGATTTCAGAACCGAACCCTGGACTCAAAAATACGCAAGAAGACACTCCAAGACCCAAGAACACACCCCTGAATTTAAGAACACACTCCAAGACTCAAGATCACGCCTCTTAGACTCTAGAACACGCCCCACGTAATCTAGAACTCGCACCTCGGACTCAAGAACACGCCCCCACGGTATCAAGAACACGCCCCCCGGAATCTAGAACACGCCTCTCGGACTCAAAAACACGCCCCACGGAATCAAGAACACGCCCAAGAACTCAGAACACAGAAAGCCAACAACTTATGCTAACGACCCAGCGTGACCTGGGTCGATACCCCAACCAGGTTACTGATGGAGAACAGTGTTAGGGGGGGAGGGGGGGGGAAGGGGGAGGAGGGGGGAGAGGGATGACACGCGAAAGAAGGTCAGCCAGTCCACAAAGAAACCACTAGACAGACATCTTAATAACCCTTTCAATCCCGGCTGCAGCCAATGTCTCCGCCAGTCAATACGCGGAAGACATCCTTATACCTCCCTCATACTGCGCCTTCGCCCCGTATCCATTGTAAGGTTTCCCAAAAGAAAGATTTCATTTGACGGAGCCCTCGTTCTAATACAATTAAGCGGCCCCCGATCGCTTTTAAGGGCGCTCAACCTACGTCTTTAGAAGGGGAAGATAACCCTTATGGGGGAAAAAAGTCTCCTATGCAAACCCTACATACCTCTTTCGCCAATACGAACCGAAACTTTTTTATATATTTGATAGTCTTTTGTTTCTCTCTGGAGGATCGGAGGCATTTTTGAGAGAGAGAGAGAGAGAGAGAGAGAGAGAGAGAGAGAGAGAGAGAGAGAGAGAGAGAGAGAGAGAGAGAGAGAGAGAGAGAGAGAGAGAGAGAAGAGAGAGGAGGTGAAAGGAAGAAGAGAGAGAGGAGGGTTGAGGAAGAAGAGAGTGGTAGAGGAAGAAGAGAGAGAAGTAGGGAAAGAAGAGATACGAAATAAAGGAGGAGGAAAAAGGAAGAAGGAAGTGGGAAGGAAGAGAGGAATAGAAGGAGAAAGGAGGAGGAGGTGGGGAGAAAGAGATGTGAGGTGGAGGAGGAGGAGGAAGGAAGAGATACGAAGCGGAGGAAGAGGTGGGAAGAAAGAGATGTGAGGAGGAGGAGGAGGTAGGAGGAAGAGGAACGAGGTGGAAGAGGAGGTAGGAAGGAAGGAAAGAAGCAGGAGGTGGAAGGAAAAGACGAAGGTAGGAAGAGGAAGAGGTGGAGAAAGAAGGGAAAGACGAAGACAGGAAGAGGAAGAGGTGGAGAAAGAAGGGAAAGACGAAGACAGGAAGAGGAAGAGGTGGAGAAAGAAGGGAAAGACGAAGGTAGGAAGAGGAAGAGGTTAGAAAGAGGGGAAAGACGGAGACAGGAAGAGGAAGAAGTGGAGAAGGAGGAGAAGGACGAAAATTGGAAGAAAAAGAAAAAAAAATGAGGATAACCTTTACGAAAAGAATTAAACCAGAACCAATGCGCCAACTGGTCACGCATCGGGATGGAGAGAGGAAAGGGAGGAGGAGGAAAATAGAGAGGGGGAGGGGGAAAGAAGAGAGAGAGAGAGGAGGAAAGGGAGGGGGAGGAAAATAGAGAGGGGGAGAAGGAAGAAGAAGAGAGAGAGAGAGGAGGAAAATAGAGAGGGGGAGAAGGGAGAAGAGAGAGAAAAGAGGAGGAGGAAGAAAAAGAGAGAGAGAGGGGAGAAAAATAGAGAGGAGGAGAAGGAAGAAGAGCGAGAAAAGAAGAGAGAGAAATAAGGAAGAGGAAGAGAGAGAGGAGGTTGAAGGGGAAGAAGAGAGAGGTGGTAGAGGAAAAGAGAGAGAGGAGAAGTAGGGAAAGAAGAGATACGAAATAAAGGAGGAGGAAAAAGGAAGAAGGAGGTGGGAAGGAAGAGAGGAATAGAAGGAGAAAGGAGGAGGAGGTGGGGAGAAAGAGATGTGAGGTGGAGGTGGAGGAGGAAGGAAGAGATACGAAGCGGAGGAAGAGATGGGAGGAGGAGGAGGAGGTAGGAGGAAGAGGAACGAGGTGGAAGAGGAGGTAGGAAGGAAGGAAAGAAGCAGGAGGTGGAAGGGAAAGACAAAGGAAGGAAGAGGAAGAGGTGGAGAAAGAAGGGAAAGACGAAGGTAGGAAGAGGAAGAGGTGGAGAAAGAAGGGAAAGACGAAGACAGGAAGAGGAAGAGGTGGAGAAAGAAGGGAAAGACGAAGGTAGGAAGAGGAAGAGGTTAGAAAGAGGGGAAAGACGGAGACAGGAAGAGGAAGAAGTGGAGAAGGAGGAGAAGGACGAAAATTGGAAGAAAAAGAAAAAAAAATGAGGATAACCTTTACGAAAAGAATTAAACCAGAACCAATGCGCCAACTGGTCACGCATCGGGATGTTCAAGTGAGCAGTTTTGTGTGGAGGGGGGGAGGAGAGGAAAGGGGGGGGTGAGGAGGCAGAAAAGTAGGGGGGGAGGGAGGGAAGGAGGAGGAGAAGAGAGAAGGCCGCTCATTGCATTATCTTGCAGGTGATTAAAGTGCATTCTCTACTTGCCGCGGTTTTTTGGTTTATGTACCTGTTTGTTTGTTGTTGTTGTTGTTTGTTTCTCTCTCTCTCTCTATTTCTTTCGCTTCTTTGTAGTGTTCTCTTTTTTTCTCTCTTTCTCTCTGCTGTTCTCTCTCTCTCTCTTTTTCTGTAACTTTCTCTCCCTCTTTGCGTCTCTCTCTCTCTCTCTCTCTCTCTCTCTCTCTCTCTCTCTCTCTCTCTCTCTCTCTCTCTCTCTCTCTCTCTCTCTCTCTCTCTCTCTCTCTCTCTCTCTCTCCATCTCTCCATCTCTCCATCTCTCCATCTCTCTCTCCAGCTCCATCTCCATCTTGTACCTGTTTGTTTGTTTGTTTTTCTTCTTTTTTTTCTCTCTCTATTCTTTGTAGTGTTCTCTTTCTCTCTCTCTTTCTCTCTGCTGCTCTCTCTCTCTCTTTCTGTTTCTTTCTCTCCCTCTTTGCGTCTCTCTCTCTCTCTCTCTCTCTCTCTCTCTCTCTCTCTCTCTCTCTCTCTCTCTCTCTCTCTCTCTCTCTCTCTCTCTCTCTCTCTCTCTCTCTCTCTCTCTCCATCTCTCCATCTCTCCATCTCTCCATCTCTCCATCTTTCTCCAGCTCCAGCTCCATTCATCTCCCTCTTCCTCTCCCTCATCCTCTCCCCCCCCCCTCTCTCTCTCCCTCTCTCTCCCCCCTCCCCTCTCTCTCCCTCCCTCTCCACCTTAATCCCCCCCCCCCCAACCCCCCATCCAAATGCTATGTAAATCATTAACATCTATATTCCTAAATAGAGAAATAGGCCCTAATTACAAGGATATTTGTATATAAAGAAAGAGACTTCCTGGTTAATTCCATAGCCGCTGATTGGCTAATCTGGAGAATTCAGTCAATGAAATTACACTTCACAGACGTAAATGAGCCAGAGAAACGGCTCAAAGGAAGGAATGAGTTAGGCTCGCGTAGCGCCGTGATTTCGAAAGGATAATTATGGGGGAGGGGGAGGGGGAGGGAGGGAGGGAGGGGATTATAGCGGATACCTTTTTCTTCTTTTTTTTTTTTTTTTTTTTTTTTTTTTTTTTTTCTTTTCTTTTGTATAAGAGTGTGATTTTTGTTGCTTTTATGAATGTATGATTTTGATGAAGAGAGAAAAGATGGTGGATTTTATTTGTTTTATTTTTTTTATTTTTTATCATTCTTATAATAAAAAAGCGTGTGATTTTGTTGTTGTTTAGAAAGGTATACTTATAAAGAAAAAAATAAAGACGGCTTTATTTATCTATCTATTTTCATTAAAGAAAACGCGTGATTTCGTTGCTGTAATATATATATATATATATATATATATATATATATATATATATATATATATATATATATATATATTTTCGTTGTTGCATAGAAGGTATGCTTTTGGGAGAAAAAATAATAATTGTGGTTTTTATATAAAAAACAACCGTGATTTCGTTGTTGTAATGATGATGGCGTATTATATTTCTTTCTTTTCTTTCAAAAAATAAATAAATAAATAAAAAACGCATCATGTAAGAACAGGAACTTTAGATGATTGTCGGATATTCATCTTATGTTTTAAATGTAGGGAATTTTATTAATTATATTTAATGATGTGGTTTTTAATCATATAATGTATCTTTAATGCATCTTTATAATGTATAATTTATATAATGTATTTCACTAACCACACCTCTAAGCCACCTTCTAACCATCCCTCTAAGCCACTTTCTAACCATCCTTCTAACCAACCTACTAACTAACTAACTTCCTCACCCTCCCTCTAACCAACATCCTAACCATCCTCCTAACTAACCTACTAACTAACTAACTACCCCACCCTCCCTCTAACCAACATCCTAACTAACTTCCTCACCCTCCCTCCAACCAACATCCTAACCATCCTCCTAACCAACCAACATTCTAACTAACGTCCCCACCCTCCCTCTAACCAACCATCCCTCCTAACCATCCTTCTAACCAACCTACTAACTAACTAATTACCCCACCCTCCCTCCAACCACCCTCCTAACCATCCTTCTACCCAACATCCTAACCAACATCCTAACCATCCTCCTAACTAACTAACTTCCCCACCCTCTCTCTAACCAACATTCTAACTAACGTCCCCACCCTCCCTCTAACCAACCAACCCTCCTAACCATCCTTCTACCCAACATCCTAACCATCCTCCTAACCAACCTACTAACTAACTTCCCCACCCTCCCTCTAACCAACCAACCCTCCTAACCATCCTTCTACCCAACATCCTAACCATCCTCCTAACCAACCTACTAACTAACTAACCAACCAACCCTCCTAACCAACGCCATCTAACCACCACCTCCTCTTTTTTCTCTCCTCCCGCAGGCGACACTGAAGAAAATCCCAGCCACGCGTCTCTCCCGCTTGACGGAGGCCCTGGCCAACTATGACCCGATTCTCAACGAGTATTTCTTCGATCGGCACCCGGGTGTCTTTGCCCAGGTGAGGAGGAGGACGAGGGGAGGGATGGAGGATGGGATGGAGGGAGGGATGGAGGGGGAGGGGAGGAGGTGTGGAAGGGGGTATGGGAGGGGGGAAGGTGGAAGGGGGAGGGGGTGTGGGTTAGGGGATGGGCGGAGGGGAGGGGCGGGGGTAGGGGAGATGGGAGGGGGGAAGGGGGTAGGGGAGGGGGAAGGGGGGAGGAGAGGAGGTGTGGAAGGAGGTAGGGGAGGGAGGTTTGGAAGAGGGTATGTGAGAGGAAAAGGGAAGAGGGAAGGGGGTAGGGGGAGGAGGTGTGGAAGGGGGTAGGGGGAAGGGGGAAGAGGGAAGGGTGTAGGGGGAGGGGGGAAGGGGGTAGGGGGCGGAGAGGGGGAGGGGAGGAGGTATGGAAGGGTGGAGGGGGAGGGGGAGGAGGTGTGGAAGGGGATGGGAGGGGGAAGGGGAAGGGGGAGGGGGTATGGGAGAGGTGTGGATGGAGGTAGGGGGAGCGAGGGGGAGGTGTGGAAGGGGGTAGGGGGAGGAAGAGGGGGAGCGAGAGGGGAGGGGAGGAGAGGGATGGAGAGGAGGGGGTAGGGGTAGGAAGAGGGAGAGCAAGGGGAGGTCCGGAAGGGGAAGGGGGAAGGGGGTGTTAATCGACGGGGAGGGGAAGGGGTTAGTGGGGAGGAAAAGGAAGGGAGTAGGGAGGGGTAGGGGGAGCGAGGGGGAAGGGGGTAGGTGGGATGGGGAGAGGGTGGAAGGATGGTGGAGGGCAGGGGGAAAGTTGAGAAGGGAATGGAGGGTCAGGGAAGAAAGGGGAAGGGAAAAGAAGGTGGAGGAGGAGAAAGGGGAGAGGAGAAGTAGAAAGAGGTTAGAGGGAGAAGGAAGGAGGTAAAAGAGGAGAGGGGGAGAAGGAAGAAGTGAGGAGGAGAAGGAAGAGGAGAAGAGGAGGTAGAGAGGAAGGGGAGAAAGGTGAGAGGAGAAGGTGGAGGGAAAAGAGGAGGAAGGGGAGGGGAAGAGGTAGAGGGGGAGTAGTTGAAAGTGGAGTAGATAGAAGAGGAGGTGGAAAAAGAAGAGATCAGGTGGAGAGAGAAGGTGGACAGGCGGAGAAGGAGGAG
>BOPN01000144.1:357500-372500 GCA_017312705.2 Penaeus japonicus
ACAGACGATTACTAAAGAAAAGGGAAGAAAAAGGAACTACATTTTAGTAAAGTTTTCTGTACTTTTTTCTATGATTTACTCTTGTCTATATGCTTATTAGTTATGTATTGTTTATTCATATTATAAAGATTTAAGATCACTTACAAAATAAAGGAAAAAGTAAAGGGAGTTATACCTTAGTGTCTTTTTTATTATCATTATTTTTTTTATTGTTTTTGCTATTATTGCTATTATCATCATTATAATTGTTAAAACTATCATTACCATCATTATTTTTATTATTATAATTATAATTATTGTAATCATCACCATCATCCTCACAATCATCATTATCATTATTATCACCATGGTCATCATTGCTATTGTTATTATCATTGCAATTATCTCCCATCACTTATAACTATTATCATTTGATTTGTTTTTATCACTCTTTCATTTACTGTTTATTTTCTTACCAATATTATTTTCATATCTTTCATTCCTGTATGAAGATTTTATCACAATATTAAAAAAAAGGTTGAAAAATGGTCCTCAAAGCTAGACAGATTTACGAATAATTCACCAAAAGCCGTGAAACAGTTGAAATACCATTTTTAACTTCCAAAAATATATATTCATTTATTTTTTTATTCTCCGTGGAAAAGGGAGAACGTTAAAGAATTGTGAATTCCTTGTAAATGATATTAAATGGGGCTATGGCAACCCCCATGCAACAAAAATGATGATGTTGATAATATTGGTTCGTGGATTAGAGAGAGAGAGAGTGATAGAGAGAGAGAAGGGGTGAGAGAAAGAGAGAGAGAGAGAGAGAGACTAAGAGAAAGAGAAACACAGAGAAACTGATTGAGACAGAGAAAGAGACGGACAGAAAATAGTTATACAATCGTTAACCCCCCCCCCCCCCTTCCTAAAAAAAAAAAAAAAAAAAAGAGAGAGAGAGAGAGAGACCGCAAAACAATATAGATTTTCAGATAGAAATCGTTCCTCCACACCTACCCCCCCCCCCCCCCCGCCACTCAAAAAAGAAAAAATATATATTCATAATCTTTTCACGCATAGTAACCGGGTGGCCATAAAATAGTATGGTTGAATTTGCAGCCAAAATCCCTATCAGATATTAAGAATTTGATAACAATGATAACAAGAAGGATGATAACAATAACAGTGGTGATGATAATGATGATCGTGATGATAGAATTAATAATGATTATGATGATAAAAATGACAATGATCATGATAATAATGATAATGGTGATAAAAAAAACATGAAGATAAAATGATGATAATACTAATAATGAAAAGAGGGGGCTAGTAGAGAAGAAGGGAATGAAATAGAGAGAGAGAGTGAGAGAGAAAATATATGAATAAATAAATCAAGAAATAGATTAGTCTGACGTAGTAAAACCCAACGAAAACGTTATGGAAATAAAGGATAGTGAATCGAGCGAAAAAATGAAAATAATTATCAGCGGGAAAAGTGAGAGAAAGTAAATAAATAAAAGAATAGGTAAATGGGCAATCAGGAAAAATAGGTAAAGGTAAAAAGCAAATAGGTAAGAAGGTAAAACTAGGTAAAAAGCATATAGGTAAGTAGGTAAAACTAGGTAAAGGGAATGAATGAATAGGTAAACATATAAAATAGGTAGAAGGAATAGGTAAGCCGATGAAATAGGTAAAGGGAATAGGTAGATAAATAGGTAAATAAGATAAGTAAACGTAGAAGGTGAATAAGGTTTACCCTGGATAAGTAAAGTAACAATGTCCATGTTACTATATTAGGTAACACATGTCTGGCAAACCCCGAGGGAAAGATTAAATATTTCTTATATTTCATTTATTCTGTTCTCCCTTATGAAAACTTCTTTCATAGCCACGGAAAGAAGTTTCAGTGAAGAACTAAATATATTGTTTAGACTTTTTTTAAACAAAAGTTTACAAAATATAATGCTTAAACTTTTTTTTTAAACAAAAGTTTAACCTTTACACTATCAAAACAAGAAGCTAACATGTTCAAGTCTTGGATTTCCTTATAAGCTGTTGTTTGGTCCTCGAGTAAACCGAGGGAGAAGGACAGAAAACAGACATAAACTCCAAACAAGAGAGTATGAATATGACAAGCAAATGTTTGTCATGATACTATGTCATTTTTCCTCGGCTAATTCTGACATAACACTAGGGATTTAGTTAGATCTGGTGATATATGTATACCTGTGGTAACATATTTATGATGTGCCAACCCTTACTTTACCGGAATCTAAACGTAATGGTGATAATAATGGCAAAAGTAATAAGGATATCAATAATAGCATTAGTAATAATAACAATAATGATAATTAAAGTAATAATTATAATTATCATTATGATAATAATTATAATAATAATTACTACGCATGGTCAACATCAAAGACGCTTTGTAACGTTTTTTATTTTTATTTTATTTTATTTTATTTTATTTTCTTCATTTTTATCTTTATCTATTCCCCGGAAGCATAAGGCATTTCCTATCTTTGCATTGATATCACAAGGCTTCCGATCATAGGTAACCCAGGGTGTGACAAATCCCAATGACTTTGTAGAGTCGAATCCTATTAAGAACTTCAATAGGAATATAGGCAGGTGAATGGATAAGCCTCGTGCTTGAAATTCGGACGCTATGGGTTCATTTTATGGGATATGGGGTATAATGGACCCCAGGTTACCCATCGGGGGTCAAAGAAATGGGTAGAATAAGTAAAGAAATGGGTTCATTTTATGGGATATGGGGTATAATGGACCCCAGATTACCCATCGGGGGTCGAAGAAATGGGTAGAATAAGTAAAGAAATGGGTTCATTTTATGGGACATGGGGTATAATGGACCCCAGATTACCCATCGGGGGTCGAAAAAAGGGGTAGAATAAGTAAAGAAATGGGTTCATTTTATGGGACATGGGGTAGAATAGACCCCAGGTTACCCATCGGGGGTCAAAGAAATGGGTAGAATAAGTAAAGAAATGAGTTCATTTTATGGGACATGGGGTATAATGGACCCCAGGTTACCCATCGGGGGTCAAAGAAATGGGTAGAAAAGTAAAGAAATGAGTTCATTTTATGGGACATGGGGTATAATGGACCCCAGATTACCCATCGGGGGTCAAAGAAATGGATAGAATAAGTAAAGAAATGGGTTGACAAATAAATAAAAGAAAGAAGGATTTTTTTAAAAGACGAAGGATGCATCTATAACTTAACTTTTTTTTATTTGTTTTGAAGGTGAATTTATTTTAATGGCTAATACAGGTAATAATAGCTAAATTAAAAGATGAATGAAACGATAATAATAAAGAAGAATTGCAACATATATTACGATTTTTAGGGAAGCAGGAAATTAATTTCTTTGTATCAATTTATTTGTTTGTTTGTTTATTCATGGAAGGGAGAAGGAAATAAGACTGAGTTATGTCATCTATGTAAGTTTGTGTTTTTGTATGTTTGTGTTTGTGTGTGTTCGTGTGTTTTGGTGTTTTTGTTTACGTTTGTGTATGTATATGTCTGCGTGTACTGATGTTTATGGCTGTATATGTTTACGTGTTCATTGTGTTTTAGTGTATTTCTGCGTGTTAATGTTTATGTCTGTATAAATGTATGTGTATGTTTGTGTGTGTTCATTTTTGGGTTTGTATATATTGCATATTTTCTTGCAATGTATGTGTGTATATAAACGCACATACATACACGCATGTGTGTATGAGAACGCACACATATACGCGCATTAGTGTTTATGAACGCACATGTAGACACGCAGATATATGTGCATACAACCACCTACATATACGCACATATGCGTGTACGCAAACGCCCACATCAACACCGCGCTTCCACACCCACCACCGCCCTTCCACACCCGCACAGCCTAACGCCCCGCCCCCTTTTGCAGCATCGAGACACGCAAGAGACCCTAGCCGTCCTCGACCGTCTCGACCTCGACACCGACAAGCCGAGCGACGAGGAGACGGCCAGAAAGTTCGGCTTCGAGGACGACTACTTCTCCGGCAACCTCTCCTGGTGGCAGAACACGAAGCCCAAGTTGTGGTCGCTCTTCGACGAGCCGTATTCCTCACAAGCCGCTAAGGTAAGTGCGCAAGGGGGTGGGGTGGGACGGTGGGTGGGGGAGTGGGGAGTGGGGGAGTGGGGAGGGGGAGGGGGTGGGGTGATTTGGGGGGGAGGGGTGGAGGTTAAGTGGGGGATTTGGGGTTGGGTATGGTTAAGGGTGGGTGAGGATTTCAAGGATATGGAAGGATAAGTGAAGGGAATGGGGTTGCGTCGCAAGGTGCCGTAAGGTATAAAAGGTGACTGACATGGTTTTGCAGAAGGATGGGGACCGGGGAGTTGGGGTGGGCAGGTGGGGTAGGGGGGTGGAGGGGGAAGAGCCACGGTGAGGAGCCCCATACATAGGTAGGGGGTTGAGGGTGGAGGATGGGGGTGGAGGGGGAGCCACGGGAGGAACCACACACAGATAGGGGGTAGGGGGTAGGGGGGGAGCCACGGAGAGGAGAGGAGGCAGGCGGGAGGTGGAGAGGGTTGAGGTAGGAGGGTGTAGGGGAAGGATGGAAGGAAGGAGGAGGAAGTGGAAGAGAATAATAGAAGGAGGAGGAGGAGGAGGAGCAGAAGGAAAAGGAGAAGAATGGTAGAAGGAAGAAGAATAGGAGGTGGAGAAAGAGAAGAAGTAGAAAAGGTAGAGGAGAAGAAAGATAATGGGAAGAAGTAAGCTGAAGAAGAAGAAGAAGAAGCAAATAAAATCATAAAAAAATGAAAGCACTAAACGTAGGAACACGCATAGATCTTCACGTATGTGTACACACAGACACACACACACACACACACACACACACACACACACACACACACACACACACACACAACACACAACACACACAATACAAACAAACAAAACAAACAAAATGATTCTAGCCGGTTCCTCCCCCTCCTCCCCCCCAAGATCGTGTGTTCCTCTGTTGATTCTTATCCATGCATTGATTCTCATTCAATTTTCCGTTGCATAGATCTTCACACAGAGCAAGTAAGTACACGGGATCGAGGGGTATGTGTGAAATGATCGATATATTTCGCATATCAGTGTGATTAGTGTGATGTATCTGAGTAAGTATTATCTCTTTGTTTTGGGTATATTCTTATATGTGATTAATGTTTAGTTGTATGGATATTTATATCATGTGTATATATGCTGCATGTGTTTGTATGTGTGTGTGTGTATATCTGAGTGTGTGTGTGTGTGTGTGTGTGTGTGTGTTTATGTATTTATATAGTATATTCTTTTAAGTTTGTTTGTATGCATGCATGCATATATACACAGTATATAAAAAGATAAACAGATGAAGAAATTTTGTTCTGTCAGTTTTACCATCCCCGCATATCTCACGAACTTGCACTCTTGCAAATGCATTTCTTCCTCTGTTGCATTAAGATTAAATGTTCATTATGTTAGCATGATTGATGTTACTGATTAACACTATCGACTTAGTCCTTCGCATCACAAACAACTGTGGAAAAGTTAATTAACTCTCAGATAAGAAGGTCACATGCACAATTACCTTTAATTTCTTGATTGATTAAGTGTACCCACCCATCAACTTATTCAGTCTATTTATTCATTCAACTGATTACATTGTGTAAGCGAAGACAGCCCGAGCATATAACATGATGACGATGTTCTAATCCGCCCAACTGCACCCAGGTCATCGGCGTCATCTCAGTGTTCTTCATCTGTGTGTCCATCTTGTCGTTCTGCCTGAAGACCCACCCTGACATGCGAGTGCCAGTCATTGAGAACATTACGGTGCAGACGGCCGAGAACACGACAGCCTGGACGCTGGACAAGAAGGCGACCAATGCGCACGAGGCCTTCTTCTACATAGAGTGTGTCTGTAATACGTGGTTCACCTTTGAAATCTTGATTCGCTTTATCGCGTCGCCCAATAAGTTTTTGTTTCTGAAAGCGTCAGTGAATATGATAGACTTCATCGCCACACTGAGCTTCTACGTGGACATCCTTCTGCAGAAGTTTGCCTCACACTTGGAGAATGCCGACATTCTCGAGTTCTTCAGCATTATCCGTATCATGAGGTTATTTAAGCTCACGCGGCATTCGTCGGGTCTCAAGATCCTCATACAGACTTTCCGCGCCTCGGCCAAGGAGCTGACGCTGCTCGTCTTCTTCTTGGTGCTGGGCATCGTGATCTTCGCCTCGCTCGTCTACTACGCCGAGAGGATACAGGCCAACCCGCACAACGACTTCAACAGCATCCCGCTCGGCCTGTGGTGGGCGCTGGTCACCATGACCACCGTGGGCTACGGAGACATGGCTCCCAAGACGTACGTCGGCATGTTCGTCGGCGCGCTCTGTGCTCTGGCTGGCGTGCTCACGATCGCCCTGCCCGTGCCCGTCATCGTGTCCAACTTCGCCATGTACTACAGCCACACGCAGGCGCGAGCCAAGCTGCCCAAGAAGCGGCGCAGAGTGCTGCCGGTCGAGCACGTCCGCGTCGGCCCCCCCGCGCCTGCCCCGAAGCGAGGCGGGGGGCCCAATGCCATGAATCGTGGTCCTGGACCAAAGATGGGTAAGTTACTTCAGTAACAAGCAAACGTCATCATCATCACCATCATCATTATCATCGTAACCACCTTCAGCAAATCACAACCATCACCATCTCCCCCAACCCTCCTGCATTCCACTCTGCTCTCTACCTGCCTGCAGTGACCTTGTAAATAGTCATGACACGACACAGTTACTCACTCTCACTGTCATCTGACAGCATTCAAGTTACAACACAAAACGATTCCAAATTTCTTCCTCAAATGGGAATATCACACGTCTCGACACGGTTCAATTTCAGATAGCTGTCAGGCACACACAAGAAATTAGATACGAACATGCGAGTAAAGATACATGAAGACAGTTTCAGGATTTTGTGCAACATACAAGTTAACCCAAGGTCAGGTACGGTTGTGAAATACAAATTTTGTCATAGCATACAGTAAGATCTAAGAAAAAAACATACCTTAACTCCATCATGATATCATTCTTATTAGCACATCAACACTTGCACACTGTAATACCACTTTATTACAACAGCCGTATTCAGTGGCTGCTTTCAACGTTTTCATGTTTTACACCTTGACGCTCTCAGTGTTTTTTTCACTTCTCCACACTGTTACACCGGCAGTATTATCACCTGTCTAATGTGGCACTAGACTGTCGCATATATATATATATATACTACGACACTATAGATGTGACCACAATCACCTTTTGCCTACACCGTACCGCCAGCAATTTGTACATATTCAATGTGGCTGGTATGAATACCCGAAGAGTAATGCGTACGGCAATAGAGCCCGTTAGCTAGGAGATACTTCAACATAAGAGACAAGGGACATGCCATGTTCAGGGTGGAGCTTCCACCCAAACCAACAACAACAAACAGGACAGTGACACACCACAGCCTTTCCTCTCCTATGGCGACGGCTTACCCTTTGCTCGCGGTCCTCCACAATGGCGACTCCAAACCGCACTCTGTCGACCTGGTCCTCTGCTTGCCGATACTGTCCTCTGTGTCTTTGTAAGTCTCCTTTTTTTATTGGCTGCTGTTGTGACTCTATTCTTATCTGTGAATGCGATCCTGAATCCCTTTACCCCCCCCCCTCCCTCCTCCCCCCCAGGCTGCACACCTCCTTCAGTATCGCCCTCCTCCCCCGCCCCTGCCCCTGCCCCCGCCCCTTCCCCTTCGTTCTCCCCCTCCTGCACCTACTTGTGTCTCTCCCCCTCTCCCCCTACACACTGGCACCCCCCCCCCCCTCCGCCCCTTCCCGCACGTACGCGACACCGTCCTTGATCTCGCCACATGACTGGCCCGCCCGCGCCGGCCCAGAAGGCGGCCGCCCTAACCCTCGAGGAGGACGTTGGATGGCGTCGTGCTCTCACCTCGCTCAAGTTGACGATCGAGCGAGCACGACCCGCCTTGCAGGATGATCTTGTGTGAGGTCGTTCACGGTGACCTGAGGTGGGATCAAAGATGGTATGTGTGTCATGTACCGAGGCAGCTGTGCTACTCGAGGTGTGCTGCCGTCGCCTCCCTTCTTCTCCAGCAGAGCAGCACCGTTACTGATGACAGTGACTCGAAGCTCTTCAGTATCCAATTAAAGTCGATCTGTACGTGATGTGCACTACGTGGTCTCTTCAACAGAGGAGCCCCGTGCATTAGTTGTTAACCTCAAGAATCAAGTTCCCCTTGTGCCTCACATCAAGAGAAAATCAAAACGAGAGTCTACTATCATTAGTACGAAAAAAAAAAACTCTTTTCCCCTCGGAGCTCTTAGCAATATAGCACTTGTGACCCTCACTGTATAGCGTTCCTGCCCAGATTTAGCGACTGTGAGCCAGCCATCTAGTGACCCTTACCAGTCTTAGCACCAGCGACCCCACTACATAGTGATCCCAATCTGTTCTACTTTAGTAAGCCTGGCTAGTGACCACGCACACACATTACGTTGCTGTAGCAGGCCTGGCTGATCTACTCTTCTCATGCTGTCCACAATAGAACTCCTTTTGTGACTGCCTGCTAGTGTCCGATGTGTCAGTGATGATTTCCCAAGCTCTTCCATGCAGAGGGATGACTGATTGCACCGCCTGATGCTCTTGGACTCTTTATTGGCAATGACTACTTCTTCCAGTCCCTCCCTGTTCACATAAGGCAGACCACAAGACTACCCATAGCACAGTAGCTGCTGCTATACTCTGCCTCCCATAAAGCATTCAGTGTACGATATCTAACAGCCCCCATAGAGAGTACAGGTATTACAGTGTGTTTCTATTCTCAAAGACAAAACTCACGTGCTTCAGGGAGCCCAGAGCTCGAAGCTGACGTGTTATCTCCCTCTTTGCCATCCCCCGTTTCTCTCTTTCCATCTTGTCTCAACAAAACAGACCACACAAGCCTCAGTGCAATGGATGGAAGGGAAGTCCTTTCACAGACCCTGTCGCGAATGTCATTTTCTTCTGAACGTACATTACTTGCATCTGTACGTGCATATATACAGTGTATATGTATATGTATGTGTATATACATATACTATATATATGTATATATATATATATATATATATATATATATATATATATATATATATATATATATATATATATATATATATATATATATACACAAATGTATGTATATATGTATATATATGTATATATGTATATGTATATGTATATGTATATGTATATGTATATGTATATATATATATATATATATATATATATATATATATACATATATATACATATATATGTATATATATTCATATGTATTTGTATATATATATATATATATATATATATATATATATATCTACATATACATATATATATACATACACATATATTATGAAAGGATGTATAGAACAGAATTCACTCATCCCCAAGCTGTTTTGAGATGTCAACAGCTGATTTTAAGACTGTTCTTGTGTTCACTTGAACACGGTGTCCTGAGAATTCTCATTTTCAGAAAAGGGTCCAAGACATGCGCACTATAAGTGGAATGATGAGATGCGTTTAGACTTTGCCGTTAATGGTAGGTAGTTGCCATTGAAAGTATCTGCGTGTGCAAGGCTGTTGTTGCAATGGGCGTAAGTCTCGGTGTGGTAGAGTCGTTAGCGTACCTGTTGTGGTTGCACGTGTACGCTTGTATATATGTTTGTAAATATTGATATATATATATATCAGCTTATAATACTCAGAATGTTATACAAAATAGGTATTCCAACTCAGGATTTTTGGATGCGAGGTAAAAATCTGTTTAGGAAAGAAATTGTTGAGTGGGTGAAGTGGATGTGTTGATATAGGATAAAATGATATAATGATATAATAATGATGATATAATGCACAAGCTGAGTCAACATTAGGATTATCAAGTCTAATGTTGAATAAAATCAGTGTATTTCAGTATCTTATCATTCTATCCACAAAAAAGATGTATGATACGATTGCACTTACAATGAAAGTCCTGAGAGTGTCAATGGATGCAAGGCATTTGCGTGTGCGTAGGTGTGTGCGTGCGTTCGTGTGTGTGTGTGTGTGTGTGTGTGTGTGTGTGTGTGTGTGTGTGTGTGTGTGTGTGTGTGTGTGAGAGAGAGAGAGAGAGAGAGAGAGAGAGAGTATGTGCATGTATGTGTGTTTAAATGTTGGTGCGTGCATTTATGCGGGTGTGTGTGTGTTTGTGCGTGCATGCATATGCGTGTGTGTGCGTGCGTGTGTGCTTGTGAACCTGGGCTCATCGACCTAAGCTTAGAATAAGATCCCCAAGCTCTGTCAGTCTCATAGATGTTGTGTCGTGCTGAAGTAGTTGTCTTCATTAAGACAGATCATCAGTCGGCTAGTAGCATGATATGTTTTGGAAGTTCATAGCTGTCTTTTTTTTTAATAGTTTTTTTGTTTTTTAGTCAATGTGACTTTGTGTCGCTGATACTCTTCTTCTTTGTTTTAATTCAATTAATTCGCTATTAGCCATATAAGCAACGAGCATTTTAATGACTATTCTCCTTGTATTTGTCCATCTAGCAGTAAGCTCTATCAGTATTCTTAAGAACTGGAACTGAAATTCGTGACGTTTGAGTCATAAGCCAATTATTCCTTCTAGAAAATTCTATACTGTGAATTATTGGGTAGTGACATTAACCAGTTGTGTACATGTTCTTTTGGTTCACTTTGTACTGAAAAAAACAAACTTCCTTTCTTTAATGACTACGTTTAACAGTAATGATTTCGGACCTATGTAATCATCCTCTTGCGATGTGTGCAACCTCAGACGCAACGAGAATTTTGAGCACTTTACAGAAGATTAGTTACCGAGTGCCTTGGATTGATATGATTGGGTTGAAGTCCGTTTCTCGCTATATATATCTACCTTTATATTTATCTATCTGTCTGTCTACCTATTTATTTATCTCTCTCACTCTGTCTGTCTCTCTCTGTCTTTCTGCCTCTCTCTCTCTGTCTCTCTCTCTCTCTGTCTGTCTGTCTCTCTCTCTCTCTGCCTCTCTCTCTCTCTCTCTCTCTCTCTCTCTCTCTCTCTCTCTCTCTCTCTCTATCTATCTCTCTCTCTCTCTCTCTCTCTTTGTGTGTGTTAGTATGAATAAAATTTTCAAAATTAAAATAAAATCTCTCTCTCTCTCCCTCCCTCCCTCTCTCTCTCTCTCTCTCTCTCACTCTCTCTCTCTCTCTCTCTCTCTCTCTCTCTCTCTCTCTCTCTCTCTCTCTCTCTCTCTCTCTCTCTCTCTCTCTCTCTCTCTCTCTCTCTTATCACTGTCTCTCTCTTTCTCTCTGTCTCTCTCTTTCTCTTTCCCCCTCTCTCTCTCTTTCCCTCCCTCCCTCTCTCTCTCTCTCTCTCTCTCTCTCTCTCTCTCTCTCTCTCTCTCTCTCTCTCTCTCTCTCTCTCTCTCTCTCTCTCTCTCTCTCTCTCTCTCTCTCTCTCTCTCTCTCTCTCTCTCTCTCTCTCTCTCTCTCTCTCTCTCTCTCTCTCTCTCTCTCTCTCTCTCTCTCTCTCTCTCTCTCTCTCTCTCTCTCTCTCTCTCTCTCTTTCTCTCTCTCACTCACTCTCACTCTGTGTGTGTGTGCGTGTGCGTGTGTGCGTGTTTGGATGCATTCCTACCTGTTTGTCTGTATGTGTGCGTTCTTTATGTGCGTATGCTTGTCTATGGTGTTTCTCCATGTATATGTTTGTGTGTTAATGGATATCTGTGTTTAGAGATGTGTGTCTGTGTTGATACGCGTTGTGTACGTGTGTGTCCAAACTGTTAGGGAATGACACATTGAGGTATTGATAGGTGATCGGGGAACCAGTGTCATTGGGTGAATTTTAGTACGAGAAAGTGATTATGAGGCTAGGCTTGTGATTATTAATGATTGGTCTCATAGAGTACGTGTCTGTTTGGAGAGTTATATGTGTTTGTCAACTGTGTGTTTGACCGTAAATTGCTGTGAAAATGTGTCTTTATCTCTAAGATACTGAATAGTTTTGTGTGTTTAATTCTGAAATACTGGAAGGATGTGAGTGTTTATGTATCAGACACTGAGAAAATGGGTGTGTTTATTTGTCAAGTTTGTCTGCCTGAGTGTTTATCTATCAGACGCTAGGGAAAAGTGCGTTTTATCTGTTATATGTATATGTATGTGTGAGTGATTATGCATCAGACATAGGGAAATGTGTGCATCTATCTGTTAAATCTGTATGTGAGGATGTTTATCCATCAAACACTGGGAAAATGTGTGTTTATATATCAGACGCTGCGAATGTGTGTGTGTGTCCGCGTAGAGAGTGTGCATCCAAGCGCGAGTGCGTTATGTTACGGTCTGCATATGAGCGCGTGGATCTAGCTGGACCATGACTCTGAGCATTAGCTGGCCTAGCCTTGAGCCGCAAGAGGTTTTTACTGCACATCCGACACCAGTGCCGGTGAGCCGGACGGCCACGGTGCCGTTCCTCTTCCCCTCATGAACTCATTTTTACCGTTTGTTTGGTAGGCAACGGCGACGAGTCCATCCCAATGTTGAGTCTTAACAACCACCTGCAGCTGGGTGGGGGGTTCTGCCCTCCTCCACCACCAACCCCAACAGTGGCCGCCCCCCCCACCGCCCTCTCCAACACCCACGGGCCGCCCTCCACCACCCTCATCAACACTCTCCCGCCCGCAGGCAGCGCAGTCCCCAACAATTACAGCGCCGCGCCCACCATGCGCGCCTCGCACCCCCGGCCCGCCTCCCCCCAACACCACCCCCAGCCCTCCCCCCGCCGTGGTGCGCAGGTGTCCCCCGCGCGGCGCCCGCACGCCGCGTCGCTGCGGATCACGTCAGCGTCGCCCTTGCGCGGCCCCCACGCCCCCCTGCGCGGCGCCCTCAGCTCCTCCCTGCGAGGCTACCACGGGCCGCCCTCGCGCGCGCCCCAGGGGAGCCCCCACCACGGCGGACCGGGGGGGGCGGGAGACCCCCTCAGGCCCCTCGTCTCCAGACGCGCGAGCTCTGCTATGGACTCGATCCTGCAGGGGGCGCACCTCGCCTCCGCCGCCGACGCAGGGCTGCTCGCCGACCACGCTCCAGCCGCCAGGGCGTCGCTGCGCTCGAAGCAGCTGCCTCCGAGCCCCCTCCCGGAGCCCCTCCCCCAGCCCCTCCCCGCACCCCTCCTCCCCGCCCCGCACCCGCCCCGGTAACACCACAGCCTGACGCCCGTGCCTTAAGTATGCGTTCTTCCAACACCGCGTGTGTCACCCCCCCCCACCTTCCTGCCCCCCCCCCTCCCCTCCATCCCCTGGCTCCCCAGTCGCCCCCGGCCCGCAGTGCCTCCCCCCCTCCCCCCTGCCATCCCTCAGTCTCGACTCCCACCATCGGCAGAACGCTTAGGCCTGCTACGCCCCCGGCCCCAATCCCACCGGGGCGCCCAGGCTACTCTTTACGCCCGAGGCTCTCCCCTTGTCTCCCCTGTGGCACGCCCACGGGGATTCCACCATGTGCGCTATCAACATCGGATCTTTCTAGAATTATTCGTCCCTATGAACAACCTCTCCTATTCCTCCTCTATCCCTTGCCTCCCCCCTTTCCCCTTCTCCCTTTCCTTGTTTTTATTTCATCTCTCCTTTCTTCATCCTTTATATATTCCTCCACCTTTATTGTGCACGTAATACCTCTTTCTACCCCCCCCCCCCCCCCACCTAACACCGTCCCTTACCCCGTTCCCTCCCTCCCTCCCTCCCTTCCCATAAAGCAATACCGCCTCATTATGATTGCTTTTGCTTGTAGTCCCCGCCCTCACCCCCTTCCCATTTCCCCACTCTCTCTCCCGTCCCTCTCCCTCTCTCCCTCTCTCCCTACCCGTCCCTCTCCCTCTCTCCCTGCCCGTCCCTCTCCCTCTCTCCCTACCCGTCCCTCTCCCTCTCTCCCTGCCCGTCCCTCTCCCTCTCTCCCTCGTTATTGCTGTGTTTGCGTTTCCTTGCTTTGGTCTTCTGAGTACCGCATCGCTGGCTTCTTGTTAGAGGCATTTTTTTTTCTTTTCTCGAGGGGAAACTATTATAATTTTTCGTGTTTTTTTTTTCTAATGTATACTTTATTTTTTTTTTTATCCAACTGCACTTTTTACTTTATTTTTTTATCTTTATTCTTATTGTTTTTTTTTTTTTTATATATCCCCCAAATTATGGTTTTGTATATACAGGCACATGCGCATACTCGGATATTTTGCGTCTATTTTCTCAGCCTGTTTGCCTGTCTGTCTGTTTTTTCTCTCTTTCTTATTTCCCTTTCTCTCTCTTTCTCTCTCTCTCACTCTCTCTCTCTCTCTCTCTCTCTCTCTCTCTCTCTCTCCTACACACACTCTCCCTTTCACACGCCCACTCTCCTTTTTCTCTTTTTTACCTATCTGACCCTCTCTAGCTATCCTCTTTCTCTCACTCTGTCTCTCTACACACACCTCTCTCTCTCTATCTTTAACGCCCCTCCCACCCTTGACCCTACCCCCCTATCCCTTCCCCTATCAGACGAGCATGTAACCGCATAGTCATGTCTTTTGTTTAGTGTTCATGAGTGCGATTCCTGCTGCCGAAGCTCTACTTAGTTCTGAGGACGATCACGCGTTTGGGTTCTGTATACGAGTGGACACAAGCTAGGTGTAGTGACGTGCGCCAGTTCCCCCCTTGTCCCCCTGAAAGAAATGCCTTGTCTATTGTCTTCTTCTCTGGTCCTTTGTCTCTCTCTTTTTCTTCCGTGGTTCCTTTTCTCTTTCTTTCTCTCTCTTTTTTTCTCTGTGTTTGTTCCTCTCGTGTTCTTGTTCTTTCTTTCTCCTTTTCGTATTTCGCTCTCTTTCTTTCTTTCTTTTTTCTTTCTTTCTCTCTCTCTTTTTTTCTTTCTCTCTCTCTTTCTCTTTCTCTCTCTCTCTCTCTCTCTCTCTCTCTCTC
>BOPN01000144.1:382500-397791 GCA_017312705.2 Penaeus japonicus
CCACTACTGTTCCTGCTCACCAACCCCCCACCAATACCTGTCCCCATCATTCACCCTCACCCCCTCCCTCCCCTACGCGGCCTCTTCTGGGGTCTTCTTCAGGCTCCCTTGGGGGAGTCCGCGGCCCTGAGAGTAGCCAGAATGCCGAAACAGCTGAGAGCAGTTCTCAGGAGCCGGATTCTCCTGGCGGCCTCACCCCCAGCACCGTGTAGCCCCGGGGCAACAGCAGCAGCAGCAGCAGCAGAAGCAGAAGCAGAAGCAGAAGCAGGAAGGCGCCGGGAGTAAGGAATGCCCCGACGCCCTCGCCGCATGGCCAGGGGGCGCTCGGACACTTCTGCTGCGTTGAGGGGCGACGGGGGCATGGCATGTCGTGACAGTGTCGCACGCACGAACAGATTTGCCTTCGTGACAGGCAACGGAGTGGAGATATGGCTGCCTAGATACACGATTCTTATCGAAAGACTGAGACCGAAGGAAATGACTTCTCAAATATGATAAACTAATGGAGCCAGAAACATTAGGAGGTGTCCCTTGTCGGGAGGGACACTGCGCGACAGACCTATTGTACTGTGATCCTTTGGTGTTAGTTGTATGATTATTATACATTATTTTCATTATTTTGGTGTTCTGGAGACAATGATACTTCGAATGCAAAATGCTACAGCACTGTTTGCCTGCATGTTTGTTGACACATATTAGCACAATTGTTTCCTTTTTCATAAAGGACCAAAACTGGAGTTAGTTATGTAATGCTTTCATACTTACACAATTTCATATTATAATGACTGACACTGAAATGTCCACAACATCCTGTATCATTTTCCGTTTTTTAAACTCATGATGTTCAGAGGGTGATTCAGCATAGAATTGAAGTCGACGTTTTGTGGAAAATAAACAATGTTAAGAACTCCGTGAACCGTCAACTTCGTGAAAGTTTTGATTCTGTGTTGATCTCACCCTCATTCATTATTTTACATCTTTTATTGTATAAAAGGGAGTTCAGTCTAGCATCAGCAGCAATTAGTGATTCTAAACGAGTGAAATATTTTGCTGAAGCAACATGTGCATTATACAGTCCATAATAACATTTATAGTTATAGGGTTGCAAATCATATGATAATAGGAATTAGTTCAGATGGCATTGTATTTTTGCTTGTTAGTGCAAGACACTGCAGTTTGGGAGGCGGGTTTACTATGTCAGGTGTCAAGGACATGTAACTTAGCATGACCAATAAATTTGGGTGTGGTAATTAAAAGGTTAATCAGACAGGACCAGATATGTTTGTATGATATACATATATATATACATATTATTTATATAAGTGGTGTCCGACCGACTTCCTCAGTTGGACAACAATATACGGGATTTTACGAATAATAATAATAATGATACTGATAAAAAAATATATATATATATCAATTTCTCAAAATAAGTTCTTATTTCCGGTTCTTGGTAAATGGATGTTGCCCCGAATGGTGCTAATAAGTACGTTCCCACAAGGCAGTGCTGTTGCTGTCTGAAATAAGTCACATGCATAATATTTATGGTGAAGCTGTTTGAGTGCTGGAAACCCACTTCGGCGGAAATGTTTGTTAACACAAGCAAAGCCGTAACACCCAAGTCGGGATGTTTATGTTACGTGGCTAGGTTGTGGGATCAGAGGTCTTGTGTGGTGACACTTATTTCACACAGATATGTACATAAACGCACATGAACACATTTTTTACACCACACTTTGCAAATACACATTGATACATACACACACACACACACACACACACACACACACACACACACACACACACACACACACACACACACACACACACACACACACACACACACACACACACACACACACACACACACACACACACACTTACACATATGCAAAACATACATGCTTGACTACATACCATAAAAAACATATCTCTTTTTTCAGTGCTTTTGCATAAACAGATGTTAACAATACACGTAACTGAACCATTGTCTCTAAACATTTTGAACAAGACTAACAACCATACACCCATATACCACACACTCCATCGCAAATAAACATAAACACAAACATAAACACAGCTAACACGAACATAAACACAAACATAAACACAAGCTAACACGAACATAAACACAAACATAAGCACAAGCTAACACGAACATAAACACAAGCTAACACGAACATAAACACAAACATAAACACAAGCCAACACAAACATATACACACGCTAACACGAACATAAACACAAACATAAACACAAGCAAACACAAACATTGATTCACACTCAACACCATGTACTCAAAACGCCCGCAAGAGAGAGTTGCGCTAATGTTAATTTCCACATATATTTCATGAAGATTGTATAATTTTTACGTAGTTTTACTCAAGTGTTTGTTACGGTGAGAGACAAGACATTGACGATTTGTGTGAGGTAACTAAGCTAGTAGAAAAATGCATCTGTTATAACGCATTGATTATTGCAACTATCGCTTATTGTAATTACCATCATCACTGTAGCCAAACTATATTTTCACTTACCACAAATTTTCCTGTTAGTCTCTGATAGACACTAGGTTTGAGTTACTGAACATAGTATAGATAACATTGCCTAGTCTGGTCATCATATGACTGTATAGTAAGTATCCTAAGTCACGTGTACATAGGTCCAGGGTCAGCCAAGTTACGATAATTGTCAGGGCTTGCCTGCCTGGACAACTATTAGACTTCTCTTATCAAATGTTATTTCTTTCATTAGTACACTGATTATAATAAAGTTACTGGACACAATTAGACTAAGTGTTCACACAGGTGAAGCGTGGCGGCTATCTTAACCAACTGGCCTCTTAAGTGACGGCAAATCTAGGCTTCTGTGTCGGCCGTGGTGTCGTCGCTTCAAACTCTCACCATCGCATTGTTACTTATTATTATTATTATTATTATGATGATGATGATGATGATGATGATTATTCTCCAGAAATTAGTCTTATTGATTTCCCTCTCGATCACCTCGGTGGCGACTCGCGCGATCGAACCCAGGGCACAAACACCCGGCCAATCGCGCGGGAGTCTCTGCACAAGCTTCATTCCGAGACTCCGTCGCTGTTTCCATCTAGATACCACCACCTTATTACTGTCTGTCACCTCTTGGCCGCTGAATGACTCTGCTTGGTAACAGTTGTTAAAATTATATGAATATTTTATCTTTGATATAAACGAGAAAAACAATGATACACTCTTTCTAGGAAAGTTTATAGCCACCCCAGAGCCAAACTGAGAGTAAGTCTTAGGCCTAACATCGGTATATAGTGGATGTCGTTGGTGTGAGTGAAGAAGGCCAAGTTGGCCGGGTGAGGAGGCCCTTCTCGACCGCGTCGGTGGCCGCCCGGGTGCGCTGCCGCCTCCCAGCCCACACCGCCCGCGTCCGAGCAAGCGCTGCTGGCCTCGTGCACCTCTTCAATTCGCTGGCGGTTCCTTTTCGATGCCACGGAGGATGCTCCTTGACCTTGATCAGCATGCCTAGACCCACCCACCCACCCCCGGACTCTTATTAAAACAAACTCGAATCGTCTTTTTTGTATATGTATAATCACCCCTTTCATTCCTCCTCAAAAAAAAAAAAAAAGAAGAGAAAAATGAGATTTAATTAAAACAATAAAAACTGTATCCCTAGATTACAGTGTAACTTACGTAAAATCTTTCTATGGAAGAGCATGGCAATTTACGAAATCAAAACAAAACAAAACAAACAAAAAAAGAAAAAAAAAAAAACAAAAAAAATCGTGCTGGGAGGTAGGTGTTTGTGCCGCTTCTCTCCTTCTCACCCTGCATGTTAGAACTTACGGGACCAAACCACAGTCGGACGTTACACAGGGAGGGTGTGAGTCTCACTTGTCCGGGACTCCGCTCTCGCTCAGCACTCTGAGAGTTACGGGGAGTTGCATTAGTGGAGAGCATTGTGCGAGTAACTCGTAGGGGCAGTATGATGCATCAGGTATGCATCCGTTGAATTATTCGGTAAATTGAGAGTATATAATCAAGTTTTGATATAGAGTCTCTTTCTTTTCTTTCTTTCTTTTTTTTATATATATATACAACGCATCGCCCACGGTTATAATAAAGACTTTGTGTTGTCAATGAGTTCCGTTAATGCAGCTGCCCTCCAATGACGGTGGCCGGGACTCGCCTCCGGCCAGAGACAGTTAGTGGGTAGGAACGCTGCGATAATGACCTCTTATATGCAATGGGATGTAATAGGAGCACATGACTAAAACAGCATGTGGTCTTTTTTTTCTAAGAATGTAGTTTTTTGCTACGAGGTGGAAACAGATTTGTGGATACGCGAGGAAATATAATTGTTGTTTGTCAGTGGTAAGGTTGCCAGATTTTTTAGACTGCTGTACGCTGACTCTGCCAGTGATATCGTAAGTGATCAAAAAATAATAATAATGGTGATATTTAAAAAAAAAAAACTAAATAGCCATTAAAACCTCAGTTCTAGTATTACACTTGTTCAAATTGATATATATCCCTTGGAGAGTAGAACTTCTGCTCAACTGCTGTTTAGATATACATGATTATATAAGAATGACAAACATTTAGTCACATTTCACAGCTGACTCTTGAACTGTAGTGATCAACAAGGTCAGTGATGACTATGGAACTTATCACACCTTACTAAGCTCCAAGAAACCAGCATTAAGATCGTTTGAAATTAAACTCTTGAATTCAGGAGTTCCTGGCAGTACAGCAATTGGTCTCAAATTGTTGTCATAAGCTGGACCTTCTCTCTATATATACATTTTACTTAATCAGTATTGCCTCGTCCACTTGTGTTACATACACATTTTGATAGGGAATTTAAGTAATGTATGACCAGCTACCGTGTATCATAATTCCAAAATGTGTACAGTACTGCGTAAAGTAAAAAATAGAAAACATAAAATTGATTGATTATCTGCAATTTCATAATATCTACTGCAACAAGGCGAAAATAAAGACATTTCTTCCTATTTCCAGGTTTGGTTAAATCAATAAGTTACATACATGTAAGAAGTCAATTGCCGCTTGGAATACATTGGAGTTCTTGTTAAAGGTGTAAAAAAAAATCCGGCCTATTTGCAGTAGAATAAATAAATATAAATAGACAAAAGAAAATATATATCCAAAGACTTCGAGACTTTGTGATTCACCCGGTTTACGCACCTTTGAACAAAAACGCCATTCTTTTCTATCCGTTTGGAGTTACGTGTGTACTCAAAGGCTGGACTACATTATTTATACATTTAAAAACAAAATATATGACAAGAGAGTCAGTATTGAATATGTACAGCTCATTAGATTGTTATGGTGATATAGGAAATGGAGAAATGTTGGTGCATTTCAAATATTTTAGTAACTACGCTTTTTAAGGTGTTGCATAATAAAGGGTGTTGATGATGTATTTACACATGCGTAGTTTGTGCCCTAATGCATTGGTTGTTCTCTTACTGTTTGTTATCTTTACCTCCGCTTTCCAATTTGTACTATCGCCATAACCACTGACGACTCCACACTAAAAGGGGCGTGCGTGAGGCAGCAGCAACAGCAACAGCAGCAATAGCAACAACAACAACAACAACAACAACAATAAGAACAACAAGTCCTCTCAAAAACAGCTGCTCGTTACTAGTCACCGGGAATTAGGGATGTTCGTCCAAGTTTAGATTCAGTGTCTCGGTGACTAGTCGGTAGTTTTAGCCCGACGAGTTTGTACTTCTTTTTTTGGTTGTTATTTTTTATTTTTTATTTTTTTTGAAAAAGTAGAATGAACATACGAAGTTGAATAGTCAACGCTATATTTACATATTTAAAGACCCAAGTTGTTGTCATCGGCCACGATTAATGGTTTATGAATAAGATTTTTAGTCTAAATAACAGCGGTTGTGGTTGTTGATGTGGGAACCGCCCGCCCCCCTCCCTTCCCCTCCCCGCCCCTCCCTCCCTTCCCCTCCCTTACCCTCCTCCCCCTCCCTCCGCCCCACCCTTTAGTCTTCAGTCAGTCTGGGTTATGGTGTGCAGGTCGCGCCTTGTAAAGTTCATTAATACTGGTTAGTACTTGTGTCAGTATTCATTTCAGAGTAAATCGGAAAATTTGATGACAATAACACTCGATTAAAAATGTTATGTACAAAGTGTAATCTCAAAAAAAAAATATATATAAATAAATAAAAAGATCAACAATGCAGATTATATATACGATTATATATCCATCATGAATCAATTGTCATTAAAGAAAAACAGTAATTTTAGGTGAACTTCAGTGCGTGAACCACAACACATACCACTCAGTCTCTGAAACGTACTTAACATGGCCCTTTACTGAAAAAAAAAAAAAATCATCAACTTCTGGGGTTTGTCATTCAGTCTAACATGTTAAGGGAAACGTGACGTGAACACTGCGAAGGCTGAGGAACATAGCAATGAAAGTCAGTTATTGTACATACACTTTAAAACAGAAAGAGACAATATATATATATTTAATTGACAAGAGAGAGAAAATTCAAAATCTATATATCAAGGTGGTGAATCACAAAATATGATATATTTTCCAATACCATTCATCAGCCCAAAATTCAAAGTAGAAATTCGAAAATGCGTTTAAAAAAAAAAAAAAAAGTGTTACCTGTTATTTCAAAATCTTGGGAAGAAACACAAATCTGTTGTTGCCTCCTCGTGGCTCAAGGTCAAATACTGGCCTCTACATATGTATTGATCCTTGTCAAGTCACAAACTCGATCTACATTTGTTATAATAATGATCATTCGATTCTTAACCTATTGAGAGACCTACGAGAGACTACTCCTCTGTAATGATTTTTAGACCGAGATGTCAAATTGCTGTAATCAAACAAAAACAAATCATATATATATATATATATATATATATATATATATATATATACATAAAGTTTGTTCCCATGATGCATCGGGAAACAAATGTGTTACATGGGACTCATCAGTTCATAGCATATCTACTTAACCATTTTTATGCATAGAAGTGTAAGGTTTCATTCTATTAATATAAATAATATCAAAGCACTTGGTTGTTTGATTTTAATCCTCTTTTTACCATCTCTTGTTTTCCGTTCAAGGCTTTTTCACTCTAATGTTGTCGATATTATGCCATAAAAAAAGCATCGACTAGATGTGTCAATCCTCTTTAATGATAAAAAATAAACAACTGCTTTATGTGAACAACTCATTTAAACATTGTCTTATTGTTAAGTGATCTTTATTTATAAATATAGTTTGCATACAAAGTATACAAACCCATTTTATTCTCATTATTATCAGTGGCAGTATTAATATTCGTGGAGATTGATTGATTCTGGACATAATGGCATGACATGTGCTTTTTACAGTCTTTGACTAAATGAAGCATATTAGAAAAACAATAACTCAAATAACAATTAAAGAACAATTAATGACAATAAATACAACCTAAATATATCTCTTAAATACTCTGCATAGATCACAAGAAATATACATTTGTACATCTATGTACAATAATTCTAAACAAGAAAAAAAAATACTGTATTTATCAGGCTGTCACAATTGTGTAAGGAACATTAGAAACATTTTGACCAAGACAAATTACTTCAATTACTTATTAAAATTATGCTTCTAGTTATCATATTATTAATTAAGCAAAGGGAAATGATTCAATATATGGTGATCTGTGAAATAAAATGCTATCCGATATCACCATATATAAGCAAGAGGATATCAGACAAAGAAATATGAAAATCCAAGTGATTATAATATCTGTAAGAGTTCCATATAAGTTTTCTTTTTCTGGATTCAACATAAAATCAGCAATTAGAAGAAAATACAGAAATGTCTTCCACGTAAGCTTTAATTAAAGGGAAAAAAAGCACAAGCAAACTTATACTGAAATAATTCTCTGAATGGATATTACCTTCTTTAAATATATTAGTAAATAGGAAAATTAATATATGGATTGTAATTTACAATTTTCATGTAGATAAAGTAGAAATACTGCAGGGTTTTTGGCTCTCAAAAAATCAAATATTGCTTAATGCATTATATATACATATACATTTTTGTTTTAATTCAAGATTTTCAGTATCAATTGAAATTATTATATGCACAAGCCAATAAAGTCCTCTAAATTATACACTAATTAATGTAGATGAATTCATTAACCCATATCAGCATAACATTATTTAACAAGAGTACAATATGAATATTAATGTTGAAAATGTATAAAAAATATATCAATATCAACCTTTAAAGGGTAAAAACTAACACAACTTCCTGCTTGTCGTGTTGATTTATTTATAATAATTTAGCAAAAAATAAATCAAATATGGCAAACTACAGTTGCTACATTGAATCTTTCCCAATTACAGGGTTTTCTTACAACTTTTCATTTATCTAATTTTTAACAGTACAGATACTGTACAAGCTTTTCATTATTAACTTCTCTTGCCTTGACTTTCTTCCTCTAATTCTCCCTATTCTCTTTCACATCTAGTTATCTCACTCAAAAATAATAATAATAATAATAATAAATAAAAAAAAAATAAATAAATAAATAAATAAAAATAACAAAAAAAATTAAAAAAATTAAAAAAAGAGAGAGAGAGAGACTTTTAATACACACTTCCTCCCCGGCAAAATTCTAAAATTCGACCTCAAACTGAATAATAACTACTGCATTAACATTGCTAGTCATAAGGAAAAAAGATATATTGAGAAACATAATAGCACACCTATTGCTCCTTTCACATAATGACACAAAACAAAACTTCAGTTGAATTAAAACTAAAAGGATTAACTACTTTTAATAACTTCACAAATGGGATTTGTCTCACAACCACGCTTTACATCCGAAATTATCGATGGAAAAAAAAGGGTCAGAAAAATTATAACTATATAAATAGGAAACAAATCATGCAAAAAATTATAAAGTTGATATCTGAATTCTTTATATCAAATTCATCTCAATATTTGCCTTTACTAATGATGCACATACAGTAACAATAACAAAAATATAAGTTATACGAAAATACATATATTTTCTAAATCATTTAGAATTTTTTTGTCACTTAAGAATAGCCTGATATATTAGGCAATTACAATGAACTGTAACATGTTTACAATAGAACAAAAATGAGAGTACATTTGCTATAAATCCTAATGATTATCAAATGGCAGGATTTGGGGAAGCATTAAATTAGCATTAAGTACATTCCTATCAAACTGTTCGGCTATTAATAACAAATTCAGTAAAACTCCACTTTTTAATCTCATATTAACCCTCTCTTGACAGGTGGTACACCACGGGTACCGTGCATTCAAGGCCCATTCGCAGGGTGACGTCATACAGCGTCAATCATTTAATTGATTTAGGCCTATGCGTTTGAGAGCCCTGGCATGAATGGGTTAAGATAAATATAACTTGTATTGCATTTTCTAAACGAATTTTGAAATATTCATTCAAATTAAACTCATCCCTTGCATGATACAGTAGCAATGCAAGGAAACCTTTGCAACAAGCCTTCACTCAATGACAACCTCAAAACATGAGTCTTGAGTTCACTCTATTATGCTATAATCCATCAAGTATTTTTTCATACAGGGGTATATTAAAAAAAAAAAAAAAAATTAGATGAGCATTTTGTTTATATCACAATTTAGTTTCGATTCTAATTCTCATTTGGTTAGGGTTTTTGATATGAAAGAAAATTCAGTGTTAGTAAATAACATAAATGTTAAATGAATAAATAAAGTATACATAAAGTAAATATTCTTTAAAAAGTACATTAATCTTTTCCCTGGCACACTGATATCTATGGCACAAATAATATAAAAATGAGTCTACTATTTATGGCACAACAAAAATATAAATAGATTTTTTAGAAATCTTTTCTTGAAGTTTTGGCCTGCAAGATCTTATGGCAACAAATAACCATTGATATAAACAGAGAGGAGAGAGAGGAAAGGGAGGAGAGGGAGGAGAGGGAGGAGAGGGAGGAGAGGGAGGAGAGGGAGGAGAGGGAGGAGAGGGAAGAGAGAGAGAGAGAGAGAGAGAGAGAGAGAGAGAGAGAGAGAGAGAGAGAGAGAGAGAGAGAGAGAGAGAGAGAGAGAGAGAGAGAGAGAGAGAGAGAGAGAGAGAGAGAACATCACTACATCAAATTGTATCTATGTCAACCTTTATAGTATATTGTGAATTCTGCTTTGTGTGTCACCGAAATACATTTTGTAACAACTAAATACATACTACTCCCTATACAGCATGGATTTACAGTCCTTTGTTGTAGTACACCACATCTGGTGCATCAGGCAGTGCTCGTATTTTTTCCTGTCAAATCAATTGCCAATTATTACTCTCAAAAATCACAGCTTCCCTACATTTTTTTTCCTATAACAATGAGTATATTTATCTGTTTTTTTATAAAACCAAAATCTTTGCATATATTCCACTTAGTAAAACATACACAGCACAATATTCTTCTTCTACTTTAGACCACTACAAGCAATCATCACAACTACCCTCGACACCTCCATAAACCATCCTAAACCTGACTCCTCCTACCTGAACTTCCGGCTCCAGGCTTGACACCGCAATCGAGGCCTTCTGGGGGAAGAGCGCACAGCAGGCAGGCGTGGCGAAGGTCAGACACAAGCCACAGAGACCTACTTGGAGAGGAGCCGAGATCCAAGGCATTCTCCTCAGCGTCCCTCGCTTCTCAAGGGCATTCATGACAATGGGTGGCAAGACTGGCGAAAAAAAAAAAGTGTCTATTGATTGTCCAAACTCTTACTTTATACTTATATAAGAGTTCCTTAACATGGTATACCACATTCATGGGTATACATACACTATGAATAAAGTAAGTACTGTGCAATTTCTTGTGACTATCATGAATACTTTAAGATAGTACCATAACCTACCTTGATTTGTTTTGTCTTTTTTTTTATATCATACTTATAACTACTAACACTGCAATAAAACGGAACATTAGTCTATCTAAGGAATAAATCTATATAAAAATTCTAGGTTCTTTATTTTCCAAATATACTTTATATTGTATCACTATACACAACTCAAAATCTAGTAAAGTAAACTTTTTCTAAACATGCAGGAAACATCCGTAAAACAATAAAATAATAAACCAGTATGGAACACTACATGCTGACCTGTCCTGAAAGCTAGACTTTAAACCATAAAATACATCTATTTACCCATCATCTGTCTGAAGCAAGACACATGCATTAAAGCTAAAACTCTGAAATGACCATTGACTATTCACAAGCTACTGCAGGTCCAAATCCTTACAATCTTTTTTTTATCATAACAGATCTACAAAGACACAAGAAAATAACTTGGTTATCAAAAAAATAAAATTGTACAAATTTTTTTTTTTTTTTTTTTTTTTTTTTTTTTAACAAAAAAGAGCCACATAACAACATCTCTCCCAGCCTGCAACCGGCGAGTGCGCACACCGCCTTACCGCAACTGGGCACGGCCATCATGATCCTGGAGATGGTCACCATGGCCACTCCCCACTTTGCCGCGATCTTACTAGCTCCAATGGTGTTGTTGTCCTTGTCAAGGAGGATCACGCCGTTGTCCTTCCACTCTCTGCGTCGTACAAAGAACACCACCCACAGTGAGTGCTACTGAAACCTGCGCACTCCCGCCACTCTTAGCTAAAAGGATTCCTGAATACATACACACACACAAAAAAGGATCAAACATTCATTCATCTCTCTCTCTTTATCTATATCTATCTATTCTTTCTCTTTCTCTCTTCTTTTTTTATCTCTTACTCTCTAACTCTCTCCTCCTTTGCTCTCTAACTCTCTCCTCCTTTGCTCTCTAACTCTCTCCTCTCTTATTCTCAAACTCTCTTCTCTCTTACTCTCTACTCCAATACTCCAATTCTCTCCTCCCTTGCTCTCTAACTCTCTCCTTTCTTATTCTCAAACTCTCTTCTCTCTTACTCTCTAACTCTCTTAATCTCTCTCTCCTCTCTAACTCTCTCTTCTCTTACTAACTCTCTTCTCTCTTACTCTCTAACTCTCTTCTCTCTCACTCTCTAACTCTTTTTCTCTTTCTCTCTTACTCTCTAACTTTCTTTCTCTTTCTCTCTCTCTCCCAAGTCATTCATTCCTCCACCTTCACTCTCCCACCATACTATCTCAGCCATGCAACTATAATAAAATACATGGATTTATCTATTTCTTTCTATTCTAGATTTCATTAAATTACTCATCTTCCTTTTTCATCTGAACTTCCCTTCTTCCATATTCCTACCTTTATGTACCTGTTCTTTCCATTTCCCTTTGCATTTTCTTTTCATCACCTATTCTTTTTTTTCTTTCACTCTTCTCATTTTGATTGGTCTTTTCTATCTTTTCAATATCCTTAATTTCAAATTTATTCTTGCTATCTTTACTTTATCCATAAGGATTTATCAATTTAGATAAATTTTCTTCAAATTTAACAACCAACTTTCCTTGATTCTTATCAGTGCCGTGAAAATCAATATGCAAGAATCACTAGAGGAAAATAAATGAATATTCAAACAAACAAACCAAAGAAACCAAGAAGAAAAAAAAACAATGTAAGCATAATAATCACAAAAGAAATAATGATGACAATTTTAAAAATGATATCCCAAATAACACCAAATTACAAGAGTTTTTGTCTACCCTGACTGAGGAAAAGATACCTAGCAGCTGTTCTAATTCATTATATAGGAAGAAAGACATACTAACTCATACCTATCAACTGGTCTTCCCTATAAACTTGGTTATCTGGGCTGCATAAACTGTGGATTAATAACGAAACTGTTATCTAACTTTCTACGTAATAAATATAGCTTCTATTAGGACTTTCTCCTAATACAACTAGTATATTCATAAGCAGCAATAAGAAACTTAGCTATCTATATATACTGAGTAGCAATAACAACAATTTTAAGTTCCTAGTCATCTAACTTTCTATGCTCTAAATCTATCTCTTACTAGCACTATCTCTACTACTAAATATATATACAGTAATCGCACATTTACAAGATACTACATACTCTTGTACTTGATTTATCATTTAATAGAATAAAAAGATCAAAGGAAAGTGGGTGGAAAAAACTGCTCTCACAACATTCTAAAAGCCAGAGAAATTATTTGCAGCTCTTAGAATTTTAATAACTTCAATTTCTTTTACTTTATCTGAGATTGCTAAGTTTGATTCAATGACAGCCAGAGAGTTGTATATGATAATAAGTCTATCTGTCTGACCAAATCTCAGCAAGGGATTTATATAAAAATGTTTAAACTAATAAATATCAAGATTATTAACCTTAGTTACACAAATGTCTAGCTTAGCTAATGCAATGAACAAATCAATCAAACATCATTAATATCAAGATTATAGAATCATCATCAATCATCAAGGGGGTATTTGCATGTGGAACATTCATTAACTGTTTAAAAGACCAGTGACTGGGTTCAGCATCGGTATTCCTGAGTTTGAACAATCAGCAGGCCAAGAAAGTGAACAGTGAAAGCAGGTTTTTCAAAACAACTGTTGTCTCAGACTGAGTTTGTAGATAATCAAAATCTGAATAGTTCTTCATTTAGGACATTTCTCCCTCTCTGTAATCCTCATCTCAGGTCAACAGAGGGTATTTAAAGAAATCATTATGCTTCTACAACTCAACTGTCGAAGGTGACATGATCATTTTTCTTTCACCTTATCCATCCAAGTCAGTCTAACACTCAACAAACCTACCTTAACATCCAGTGTAAATTTCTTTCATTTTGTCCCAAAACAGTTGCATATCTACTAAAAATAAATTCAACCTTACCTTTACTTTCTGCAACCTGTTACTTTTCTAAGCTTTAATTCACACACACACACACACTGTACCACTTATAATAATTCTGTGTGCTTTAAAAAAACTGTCACAAAAGCCAAGCTCACTGACTTATTACATCAAGAACAATAACTGTATTCTGATACTATCAAAGTAATTGATTTCAGTGACCCAGTCAAAATTTATTTTAATAATCACAATAAAATAATCTATCTGATATCATATTCCATATGATGAGAAAAAAGTAAAGATTAAGCATACATGCTGAAAAACATCCATGAAAGGGTATTCAAAACAACCAAAAATAGCAATAAAAAAATAATACAAAAAAAATAATAAAATAAAATAAAATAAAAAATAATAAAAAAATTGAATAATAAATAAATTAATTAATAGAATAAAGAATAGATAAACAAATGAATAAATAAGTAAATAAATAAATAAAAGACAAAAGTAAAATAGAATTTTATTTTTTTTTAATTTTTGTGAAAACTGCACTGAACCAAAGGTCACAATCTGAAGAAACTCTACATCATTAAAACATACAGCGCACAAAGGCAGTTTATTCAAAATTTTGTTCCTTTCTTATCTTTTTAAGAAAATATTTAATATTCTTATAAGTATCAGGTGCATCTAAATTATTCCTAAAAAAAAAAAAAAAAAAAAAAAAAAAAAAAATCAAATTGGCAACAAGGAAAACCCAAGGTGGTTTATCATAAATCAAATACTGTCAAAGCTATATAAAAGATATCGAGGCAAAAAAGCAATAGATGTGTATAAAAAAAAAAATTGATAAATTATTTGATGCTATCTACTCTCACCTTATCCTTTATCAGTAATTATGATTATCCAAAAGTCAATGCAACTTGTTAAAGCCTAGACTTCCATCAGCATATATACATATAAATGTCTAAGGAACAACCCCCATGGAAACAAGTCTAATGTAGTATAAGCAGTTTCATTCAGAATCTGCTATAAAAGTAAAAAAAAAAAAAAAAAAAAAAAAAGCTTTAAAGTGTCGTGCTTATCCAGGATTTGTTTTCCCTTCTGGTTTCCTCTTGTTATCGTTCGTGATTATACTTCAGCATTGAATTGCAGATGCGTGCAACGAGGAATTGGTCTTGCGTTTCACATTGCATATCTGGCGGATAGATGATCTTTCTCTGATTAAGAAATAGAGCTTGACTTTCGCGATTTATTGCGTCAGTTGCTTGGTGTTGCTTGGTGTGTCTGTCTGATTGACTGAATATCATTTTATTATCGTTCTCGTTTTATCATCGTTCTCATGTGTGTGGTTTTGTTGTCTGTTTATGAGGGCGATTTTGGGTGGTTATATAATTCTGTGTGATTTTTTTTTGTTTTTTTTTTGTTTTTTTTTTTTGTTAATAGATTTTTGGTGGGTCT
>BOPN01000144.1:398151-408151 GCA_017312705.2 Penaeus japonicus
ATAATCATAAAGTAATAAATAAACATGAAAAAAAATTTAACCATCTGTGCAAAAAAAAAAAAAAAATCCATACAACACTCATTAAATCCTTTTGAATTCCTCCATGGATATCCTTCAGCAGGACATTCAACCTGCTAATCTGAGACCATCATCGCACCTACCCATGCCAGGAGCAGCCATCAGGATTCTGGAGACACACACAGCCGCAATGCCCTTTTTGGCTGCTGTCTTACTCTCGCCCAACTTGTTACCATTGCTGTCCAGGAGTGTCACGCCGTCCTGGATCTCCCTATGTAATGGATTGTTATTTAAACACAGTGGCTGCTGCCGATCATTCGCTTGTTAGAAGTGACCGTGTCAGCGTGGAGAGACGTTGGTCTGCATCTTGCTATGCTACTAGAAACATGCATATAAGGCTATGCTACAAGGTGTCTACATAACACAGCGCAGAAGTGATTATAGCTTCCTATGTCTATGAATTTTTGAAAAATCAATAAATATATATAAAGAAATAAATGCATAAATAAAAGTAATCATAATGATAATCATAAGCACTGCAGCATTTATATTGGCAAATTTTAGAAAACCCTAACCTGCAGATTCTTGCCTATTCATTAAAATACACTGTAATTCTTAAACTACTTTCAAAATTATTTTCAGGCAAAAAACTAAAATTGTGAATCTTATATATCCAAGACATAAATAATAATACATGTCTACACAGCTTCAACAAAAAAATTATAATCTTTGTTCATGTTCTGTCCCCTATACCAGCAAAAGATCATTATTCTTGACCAATAAGAAATATATTGCCCACCTCCTTCCAACAACAAAAATAAAATAATAAAATCACAGTAAAGAAACAAAATATAAAATAAACTTATATGAAATAACAACTAAAATTAAATTCATAAAAAAAATAAATCCACATTAAATTCCCAGAAAATGCAAAGGACAAAAAATAAAGGATGGCAACTATGCAGTTCACAGCTTATTTGCTGCTCCATAGCTTGCATTTTACACGATATAAGAGGCATTTTAAGAGGAAATATATTATATTCTTCAGTTTCAAAGTAATCAAATCTTGTCTTTCATATATAGCAATTTTGATCATGTTTTGAAGAAATATAAACGGGTCCTTAATATATTTTACATGAGGTATGCTATCAGACCCACATGCAGTGTAGTCATATCATATCAACTGCTAGAATAAATTTGCTTGAAACTCTTGCTATATACTAATCTCAAAATACTGAACTGTTTCATGTCAGAAGAAAAATATTTAGACATAAAATTTTAAGGAAAAGACAAAGTAATGAATAAGTGGAAAGAAATGCCCATTGGAACATTACACTTCCCCACCTCTGAAAAATAGGTAATTATTATAACAATTTGCTCAAACTTATGATACTTCTGAAGAAAACTGTTTCCACTGGTCAATGCAATCTACTAGAATAAGCGCAAACTACTCATCTGTGATTCTTTTATTATTATAGATTACCAAGACTTTAACTTTATCATAGAAAGTAAGAATGGAAAAGAGCTGAAAAAGAGAACTACATGTTACAATTAGTGCTTTTGTTAACACCTGCAATTAATATCAAAACAAGTCTTGCCCAAAGGTCTTTCAAACACATACTGCAAACACATATGTAATTCCATTTCACTAAATATAAAAATGAAAAGACTGATATGTATAAAAAAAAGCATTAGCTTTTGTTAAGTAGTTAAAGAAAACATTAAATTTAAATAGCAATATTATTCTTATTTTTTTCTATGCAAATTCAAATTATTCAGTAATAAATAAAATGGTTATATACATACTTCATCCTCATCATAGGGATGTTGACGCAGTTGGCAGCAGCAACAGCCGTGAAGGGGACTAGACGGCCAATCAGAGGTGGCAACGACTGCAATTCCAAAGACAATATTGTTACCCCAAGATTTTTCGTCCTATACAGAATTAATTCATTCATTCTCTTCTTCAATTTTGTTCTTTTCTAAAAGATATTATTAATATATTAATATCTATGTATCAAGCCATCTCAGAATATGACTAACAAGAATACAATTTTATGAAGTTTGTTTCCATCACTTTCTTTTTCCTTTCTTTGAAAGGAGTGGTATACTGATGCAAGACTTCATAGAACATTTATCGATTACTAACACTTGATTATGACTGGTTTCAAAATGTTACTTGTTGCAATCAATCCCTTCCTACCAGTGACAATAAACATGGCATGGTAATTTTTACAGCAGCAGGGAGATTTCCTCTTGCTACTGAGTGGAAATACTGAAATTGCCATGACATGTATATCAATCCTCTAGCAGTAAAGGGTTAAGCTGAAAACAACACTATGCAATTAAAGCACTGGATCTGTACGACAGTTAATAACACAACATAAGATGTCTAAGTGCATGGATAAGTCAAGCAAAATGAAGAGTGCAATATCTGATGAAGTAATAAAGCAGCACTGCCGTGTTTTGTAGCCAAACAACCATAAAACAATAGATGCCTCTAACATCACCATCTGCATTATCTTCATAACAGCCACACCTCAAGTAATAATATTAACCCTTTCCACTCCAACAGGAAGTCATCACACCAACCTTCAGTTTCTCCAATAACATTCACAAATTAATATAATTCACCCTCAATCAAAAAAACTAACAGAAAGGTATAACCTTTGCTTCCTATGAACTTATTGGAAACAGCATGAAGGAGTACCTTTCCCCTATCCTGAAGATTTATTATTTTTTTATAATGAAGAACAAACATAAAGTTGTTCTGCAAAACTCTAAAATCATCCATGTGCATTTTTTTATTCATCATAAAAATTACTATTGGTGATTTACTTAACCCAAATCTTCCTGTTGTCCTGATCTTCCAGGCGTCATGCATAGATGACGGTCTCGGTGTCACTCCCTATCTCTGGGATTCTCTCCTACTTCACAGACAAGGCTAGCTACAAAGTGACAGGGACAGCTCTTGAGAGTTACTTTCCCCTAGCCCCCATCTGCCTTCCCCCCCATCCCCCATCCATGATGATGAGAACTCGAAAGATTTTCCCATATAAGGTTGCAAAACAACACTCTATTCTAAATTTCATACTTACACTTTTCATCAATCTTAGTAAAAACAATAAGCATTGGAGTAACACCGCACTATGTGTGTGCAGCACGTATCCAACCCAACCAGAAAATCTCCAGAACACAGGTTTAGACCCGCACGATAGCCGTGAGGCAGCCTCCCAGAAATGTAGCGAGCACTCGAGATCACCAACCCAGAAGATTTAGGTTAACACTGCATTCAAGATTAAGATGTGTTTGTAGTTATGAAACTATAAAAATCAAAGAGTGGAAAGGGTTTGACACAAAGCAAAAGAATTAAAAGCCAATAAATTGCACGGCAATGTGGACAAGTCATACCTATTGCATATGAGACTAGCAAAAGACAAGCTCTGTCTGTGCCACTCTGCAAAGCTAGTGCCATTTCTATCATTACCTTAGTCACTATTAACACTACCAAACATGGAGTCTAATGCAGTTATAGGAAAATCCCACTACACTGAATGTATCACTACGATAAAGGATGCAAAATATTGTATGTCTTTTGAAGAATAATTGCATTGTCAATATGTAAAATATACTTGCAAGTAAGTTGCAACATCACATTCATAAATTACATATGAAATTTGAACATCCAAAGAAATTAAAAGTAATCACAGAAAATAATTAATAAATAAGTCAAAACAACATAACATAGAGAGACAAATTCATACTCCATTTTACACTGATAATATTGAGCAGAATTTCTTGTGACAAATGTAGAAAAACTATAAATAAGAATAAGAAAATCAACAAAATGTAGAAAGTATAAATAACTCTTGCTTTATAAAGTTATTCATTCTCATTTACATCCTTCCTAATGGTAGCATTACCAAAGTATTCAAAATAAGATCTATTAGTAACACTGCAACACCTTGAAAATCAGTTACTTCCCCAACGTATTTCAATAAGATCAAAATTTCCAACCTTTTAACATTCAAACATCACTGCTGCCCTGTGCAAAGGAAAACAGAATATATAAAGGGTCTTCTTTTTGCATCCTATATCTTGTCTAACCATTTCATTAGGTTGTATTCTAAAACCAAACATAACGATTATTGAAATAAGCAAAGTAAGTTCTACGGGCTTACTTAGAGACTACTTTTACTATTGTTTTTTTATCTTTAAAGAATTATGGTACTCTAAAAAATGTATTAATTATTCCATTCTTTTACTTCATTGTTCTAATTCTGAATTTGAAATATATCCATGTATGAATTAATATCAACCTTCGATCTTTAAAAATTTTGCTAACAACATATATGGTTCTGCTTTCAAAATTCCATATATTTCTAAATAAAAATGGGAAATTAAATTTCTGAATTCAGACAAATGAAAAGAAAGAGAAAGAGAGAAAGGAAGAGGGAGAGAGAGAAAAAAGAGAGCAAAGAAACACAGAGAAAAAAAAAAAAATGAAAATTATTAAAGAATAATAAAAAAGAATAAATTTCTGAAAATACCAAACAAAAAGAAATGTGTAAAATTTAAACAGATCTTACTTCACAAATTAATTCATCTATCTATCTAATCATCTTATAATCAGTTTTTCTTTTCTTTTCATTTTCCTCTTTTTTACTTTTTTTCTTCATTTTACACATTCCAGGCCTGAATGAAAGCACAGCCATAGCAGCAAGGTGCGAAGGAGAAGTTGGATGCGGCACATTCAGCCAGCTTACACACAAGGTCTCACAGGGGAGGATGACACATATAAATAATAATGGAACAAAAAAAAAGTAAAATGAGAGGATGGGGGCAGAAAATCTTAGTGTCACCTGAATCCCTAAATGTCTGTATGACTGGTGCATATGGAATGATGACTATTCCTAGGACAGACCTGTTAAGGATGAATATTTATTAGCTTCTCATTCCTCCTATTTTATCCCTTTCACATATGATTTTTTTTTTTTTTTTTTCAGTTGTGTATTCTCTTGTCAAAAGGGATTTTGATATCAGGTTAACTCCCTTTTTTGTTTAATACAAGTTCTAATAATGAATATGCCTAAAACTAACTTTCTTGAATATCAATTATTCTCATCTAAGATTATGCCCTTAATCCCTCCACGACAGGTAGTTTTTGCTATAAATTACAGGATATTTAAGACTGCATTGATTATGATATATTATACCAAACACTAATTAGTAGCACTTTGCTAATATATCATATATAGACTTATAAATCATACCATAAGTCTAAAAAATAATAGAAAGCACATACATCTTAAGAAGCCCAAGCCAGGCTGAATATCTTAAGATGTGGCCCACCTCGCAAGGGTTAAGATCACCAACCCAGGCGGAACTTCTTCAGATATTAACCCGTTAACAACGGGTAACAAGATATCACATCTAGGGATTTTTGGGTCAAACGCCGGGGACAAGTTATTTTGTCAAGGCCGGTGTGCCAGGCGACCAGGCGCACAGCACTCGCTCGCGGCCAGTGCAGTTGAGAATCCCGACACGTTAGGCTTATGCATTTGAGTATCCCAGCATTTCGACCATTTATAGACAAAATAACCCCATCGGGAACGGGTTCAAGGTCTATATGTAGTTCACTTTCTTTTTTCTCATAAGATCAAATGCTCATCATTAAGTCATGCAGAGATTCAGCAATTATTCAAATCAAAGTTTAAAGAATTTCACACATATCTCACTACCCACAAAACTCTTAACCCCTTAACAACAGGTGACAAGATATCACGTCAAGTGGTGGCAGCATCAACCGCTGGGGTCGAGATATTTCGTCGTGGCTATCCTCCTGGCCAGCGCAACGGGTGATCACGCATAAAGCACTTGGCCAACCAAAAATAGACCTTTCCCAATAAAAATCAAAACACACCTACTAAAACCTCCACTTCCAAACTATGAGATTATCAATACCTACTTCATTCAACAACTAGAATATTATACTAATAACTTCAGATGGGAATTATATACAAGAGTAATAAAGCTACAACATTACATCTTGTCAATCACATTGAAAGAACCACAGTACAGAGAGAGAGACTGCTTCAGTTATGAAAGAATACAATCTTTCAAATCCTGCAGACATCCTCTTTTTAGCCAAAAGACAGAGTTCACATCAGCCTAGGATCAAATGTTGAAGTGTCCCTAAATAAAATTATCAATGTTCAAGAAAGACATATCAAAAGCTATATCAAGATACATTACATTGAAGTACTTGCTACAGTATAGACACTCATAGATGAGATAAGTGAAAAATGATTAAACTTCTACTCACATAAACATATATTTCTCTATTCTGGGAATAGACCTTAGAGTAAACCAAATTTCAAATTTTGTCAAACAGATACTAATTTTGTTTACCTTAACTAAACTATTGAGGCCTAAGGCAGTAACCAAGGCACCGGTGGTGGCCATTACATATGAAGTTCCCAGTTGTCTGAAAAAGAATGCAAACAACTTTAAATTCATCTGAGCCTAAGTAGCATCGTCATTGTTACGTATGACAAGGGTTCACATACATATAGACAGAAATTCGTACCCTTTGTTTTATTTGATCTAGAGCAGTATTTAATAGTGTTTAATCAGAACACTATGAACATATATCATCACATCTATACCATAACTCCAAACAAAATGACATGAATATCAATAATAAATACAGTCTTTCATGCTCTTACATAAACATTTTAACTGAACATTTGTGACTTACTGCACACTGATGGGAGAGTCTCCAGAACGGTTGGTGTAGTTGACAACAGCATTGAAAGACTGGTTAATCCACTGCCAAAACACAACAGCTGGAGTTGTCCTGAAATAAGGAAATCAATCAGATAAACATTCCCTATGTTTCATATATCTAGTTATGCTTTACATGAACAAACCACAAAAGTATCCCTTATATCTGTATGGATGTATTTACCTATGCAATAAACAAAGAAGTCATAGAGACATCCCATATGCTTGAAAATTGTAATTATGAACTTTACTAGGGTAAATAAGATGCCTAATGATAATAATGGATTCATGTAATGTTCACTGATCTCTAACATTAGTCTAATGGGTAAAATCCAATTTAAATAAAAAAATATCCCAACAAATATCTGCTTCTGCACAAATCGCATAAGAAGATAAGTCTAATTCATAAAAAAAAGGACATTATCTTTAATCTCATAAAAAAAAAAAAAAATACTTGCAGATCATCCAAAATGACATGATAAGATAGAGCAGGAGATAAGAGAGCTACCTTAAGATTTAAAAAAAAAAAAAAAAAAAAATCAGACATCTTCATCTCCAGATCTATGTTGCTATCATCCTCCTTATATCATATCTAAGGGTTCTATGTTACACAATCTTGTACACTGAGCATAACTAGAAAAAACTATCAAGTGAGCTGCAAAGGTCGTATAAAAGTTCCATCTAAATTAAAGCTCTATATCAAATCATATAAGAAAAAATTAAATAAAATAAAATCCTAAGGCTCTAGAAAAAGTCATGTAAAAGATGTAAATGTATATAAAAGTTTATACAATATAGAAGAGATTATAGAATATCACCATATAAAATTATGTACAATCTCTAAATGAAACAACGTAAAAGTTTTACAAAAAATCATGAGAAACTCAAAATAAAATCATATAAAACAATTATGAGAAAATCACATAAAACCACAATATAAAATTTGATCAAGTGACTTTTTAAAGACAAAATCAATCAAAATCTCAAAAGATTCAGATAAAATCCTCAAATGATTGAGATCTCAAAAATAAAAGCAATCTCATACAGCAGCTTACTTATAGAAGGTGAGCATGCAACCAGTTATGGTCATGTTCATAGGAACCTGAGCTGACATTCGGCCAATCAGAATCATCTTCTCCCCCGTGTCCGGATGGAAAGCGGAATCGTATATGTTCTTCGCTTTCCACAATTCATCCTCGGACAATTTCAAATCTTCACCCTTCCTGCGGATAGAAAAAAAAAAAATTAGCATGTTGGTTTATCTCCCCAAAAAAGAAAATAAACATTCAATATGCTTTATTCGAGTATCAATCACATCTAATGATAATAACCAACATAATAATGATAATAAATATCAGATAATAAAATGAAAGACTGAAATAACCATCAAGACAGCATACAATACCTATATCTGGTCACAATATCTCTGGCATTCTCTAGCTGAGCAGGTGTACACAGTAGATTCATGGGGTTGGTTGTGGTGAAGAAATGCCGAGCACGTCCCTCATACGTGCTCTGGTCCCACCGAGGTTCATCGAGGTTAACGCGACTCATTTTTCTGAAACAGGAGGTGTAACAGAATAAACGAGGTGAAAAATTTAAATACCTAGGTAAGTGAAAAAAGAAATGTTAAGGGTTTCATTACATGGTAAAAGTATATAAGGACCATAGGTTGAATTTCTGGCCATTCATCAATATCATTTGAATATCAATATGTCTAGTTTTAATTATTATTCAATATCATTTGGTTAGTATTTATGACATACAGATATATGGCATCTAATCACAAGATTAATGTAAAAATCTCATATTAACATCACTGTAAACTTAGGAAGTTAGGAAGTCCATAAATATACAATAATGTAATATGCCTTTGGGCAAGTAAAAACAAACTTAAAAATGACAAATCATAATAAGAGTTAATTCACTTAATTCCATTTCTTAGATATGACACCCTATTCAAAGTGATATTCCTAACAGCTGGTAGAATCCGTCTTGAACATACAGTCCCTAGCAAATAATTAATAAATAAAATAAAATAAAATAAACATACCACAATATTCCATAAAAAAAAAAAAAAAAAAAAATCATGTAACACTTCATACTACCAGCACATGTCTTCCTCTCTTGTGTTACATGAATCCTCAAAATTCTAATCAATAGAAGGTCGTAGAGACACAACACACCATATACCAGAAACCGAATCTTGAATCATTACAACAATCATTACATCCCAAGTGTCACCAAAATCCCCAGCCGTGCTTAAATTCCCCTCCAAAAGAAAGTCCCGAATTAGAACTCGTTAATCAAGACGAATTCCACCATCGCCGGTTAATGGTTCTTGATCAAGTGAAAAAGATGTTGCAATGTTGCAGCGACGGACGGGACAGCATCACCACACTCGGCATGGCAATTTTAATGGCGATTTCTTATAATTCTACCAATCTACCAGTCTCTCATATCCACTAAAATACATCTGGAATTAATGAGGATCAGTCATATCATAACAGTTATCAAAATCATACATCAGAAGGTCTTAAATTACCAATAAAAGCGTAAGAAATCGGAGTCAGCGTATTCTAACGACGATTTCTTATAGTTCTACCAATCTACCAATCTCTCATATCCACTAAAATACATCTAGAACTAAAGACGAACATTTACATCATACCAATTATCAAAATCATATACCAGAAGGTCTTAAATTACCAATAAAAGCGAAAGAAATCGGAAGTCAGCGTACTGCGTGTTTTGATGCCCAGGTCGCTTACACTACAATGAAGGACGGCTCTCTATGCCAACTTACCAAGGGCTGGATTTAGAGATATGGATTATTTTGAATTGCTATCCCTGGGTAACACTGTTGGGGAATCTTTTTGTGTGATTTAGTTTCGATTTGTGGTAAGTGAGGTTGTTTTTTATTCACCTTTGATGATTTTGATCTTTTTATGTGTTAGTTTTCATTAAGTTTGGAGTTCATTCGAGTTCAAAAAATGTCTTCTTGTGCAGACTTATTAACAATCAGAATTGTTGGATATTTTCCCCAGGTCCGTATTTCCAAACGAGGCATCCACTAAATAATGCAAATGATTGCATCAGACAACAGAGACTAAGAAGAATGTACCCATATGTTAGTGTCCAAAATATATATACATTTGAAAGTTATCCATTAAAACTACTATTTTTTTTAAACTTT
>BOPN01000144.1:425651-435651 GCA_017312705.2 Penaeus japonicus
ACCTTTGATACTACAACTATAACAAATAGCATCATCAGAAAAACAACAATGCCAAAAATAACCCCAACAACAACAACAACAAAGAGATCACATTGACACAAATAACCTCGCAAAGACACGATGTTTCTTTGTTCGCAAAAAAAAGCCAAAGGAACCAAGGCCAGCTTTTCTCTGCCACGCAAATTATTCATTTACTATTCGCCAAAACGCGATTTGTCAATCTGGTTTGCTTGACTTTTTTTTTTTTTTTTTGTTTTTTTTATTAACAAGGGGTTGGCGTGTACGGTACATATGACCAGCATGGATTTAGAAATACAATAGATTCTGGTATTTAAACTTAATCGCTATGCATTTGTAAGACTTTTTTATTTGGTGTATATATAATAGTGATTTATAATTGCTATAGAAAATGTACCCGAAAGGACCACCAAATGCATTAATCGTTGCAGAAACATTATTGCAAACGTACAATGCAATATAATGATGTGTGTGTGTTAGACAAAGAGGGGAAACAGCGTTGCCAAAGTCAATCGAAATAATAAACCTTTCTGGGTTAAGAGTGACTAATTCTATCAAATGTTATTTCAATTCCCTATATCAAACCAAAACACCAGATTTGAAGTCTTATTAAAAACAGAAAAGAAAAAAGGAAGGAAGTAAAAGCGAAAGAAGGCGGAAGATGAAAAAAAAAGAAAAGAAAAAAAAAGAAAAAAAAGAAGAAAAAAAAAATATATATATAGAGAGAGAGAGAGAGTGAAAGAAAGAGAGAAAGAGACCTATATATAAAGAGAGAGAGAGAGAAAGAGAGGGAGAGGGGTAGAACAAATTACTGTCTTGTATTGGAAATGCAGGAAGATGGAAGAAAAGGAGGGAGGAGGAGGAAAAAGACAGAGCAAGAATCCAAATAACAAAAAGGCAAAAAACGACAAAATAGATAAAACAAAACCAAAAATACGCCGAGGAAGAGAAGAAGAAAAAAAAAAAGATGAATAAAGAGAAGCGCAACGGGAATGTCGTACCCAGCAGGATGGCCGCTGATGGCAACTTCCCTCCTTCATTAATGGCTAATTACTCTGCCTCTGCTTCCTTTATCTTGAGATCTCATTGGTCGCCGCGATTAATCTTATCCTTTTTCATTTGGTTCCGTTTCAGATTTATTGAGAGAAAGGGGAAGGGAAGGAGAGAAGGAGAGCGGGAGCGAGAGGTAATAGGAAAGGGGGATGGAGACGGAGAGGGAATTAGATTAGAGAGAGAGGGAGAGAGAGAGAGAGAGAGAGAGAGAGAGAGAGAGAGAGAGAGAGAGAGAGAGAGAGAGAGAGAGAAAGAGAGAGAGAGAGAGATAGACCATAAGAGATTAAGAGACAGTCACAAAAAGAAAAAAAAAGAAAGAGAGACCGAGAGATATGAAGATACAGCCACAGAGTGAAAGACCGAGAGACTTAAGAGATAAAAAATGAGAAAAAAAGACACAGAGGGAGACACCGAGGGAGATTAAGAGACCTTTGCCCTCTCCCTTCTAAAGATGATCATTTTGGCACCAAGCGGGTGATACTTAAGGTATTGAACACGATTTTGTGTGTGTGTGTATGCGTGTGTGCGTGTGTGTGTGTGTGTGTGTGTGTGTGTGTGTGTGTGTGTGTGTGTGTGTGTGTGTGTGTGTGTGTGTGTGTGTGTGTGTGTTTGTGTGTGTGTGTGTGTGTGTGTTTGTGTGTGTGTTGCCTGAGATAATGATAATAATGATAACAAATGATGATGATAATGATATTGATGATAATGATAATGATGGTGATGATAATGATAATGATAGAAACAAGGATAATCATAATGATAATAATCATGAAAATAATAAAAATGATAATGATAGCAATGTTAATGATAATAATGATAACAATGATAACAATAAAGATAACAATAATAATGATAAGGAAAATGAAATAAATAACAACAATAACAATAAGAAGAATTATAATTATAGTAAGAATAACAACAATCATAACACCAATAATAATAAATATATAAATACATAAACGAACGAACTAACAGATCAACAGAGGAACAGATAAATAAATAAATGAATAAAAAACGAAAAATATACAGCGCGAAAACACATCAATTAACAGTTAACGGAACTGGTTTGAGAATGGGAATAATTTATCGTCTTTTAGGCTCGTTGACGTTCAAGGACAGGCGTAATCCTTGGGGACTTCGTGGCATCATTCTCGAAGGGCGGGGGGGAGGGGGGGGAGGAGTCTGTTTGTTTGTTTGATTGTTCGTTTGTTTGTTTGTTTGTTTGTCTGTAAGGTGATGTTTTTTTTTCTCTGTCTCTGGTTGTGCTTTTCTATTTTTTTTTATTTATTTCTTTTATCTTTTTATATTTCTCTCTATTTCTCTTTCTCTCTCTCTCTCTCTTTATTTCTTTTCTTCTCTCTCTCCCTTCTCCTCCTTCCTCTCTCTCGGTGATGTACTATGTGTGGTAAGAGAGTGGGAAGGAGGTGGGTGTGGGGTGAGAGGTGGGGGGTAGATAGTGCTATTCCCTTTCTTTGTTAATGGTTCTTGACTTCTGCTTCGTCATCGTCATCTTCATCGCATTTCGTCTTTCTTTTTTCTTTTCTTCTCTTTTTTTGTTTTGTTTTGTTTTTTGTTTTCTTGTCAAGCTTCACCTTCATCATCAACGCCATTTAGTTCCTCACCCTAATCATTATCATTTTCATTATCATAATGATCATCATTATACTTATCTTGATTAATATTATAATCCTTACTGTCATTTTCATTATTCGCATCATTGTCCACTTCATTATCATTTTCACTATCACTTCTATCACCATCATCATCATTATCATCACTACCACTTATAAATAGAATATACAATATGAACAGTATGTGTTATATGTTAAGTTACTATATATATATATATATGTTTGTATTTTTATCATTATTAGGATTATCATCATTATCATTCTTAACAATAGTATTAGGGTTGATATTAGTATTGGTATCATCATTATCAATATTAGCATAATTATTATCTTTAATATCATCATCATTATCATCTAATTCTAATCATCCTTTTTCTTTCTTTTATTTTCATAAAAAGGGTTGTGTCAACAGGGTAATTAATATGTAAATGATCTTGAATTACTGTATGTCTGTCTGTCTCTCTCTCTCTCTCTCTCTCTCTCTCTCTCTCTCTCTCTCTCTCTCTCTCTCTCTCTCTCTCTCTCTTTCGTCTTTCTTTTTTCATTTTATTTTTTCTTTTCTTCTTCTTCTTTCTTTTTTTTTTCTTTTTTTCTTGTCAAGCTTCACCTTCATCATCAACGCCATTTAGTTCCTCTCCCTAATCATTATCATTTTCATTATCATAATGATCATCTTTATCTTTATCTTTATTAATATTATTAATCCTCACTATCATTTTCATTATTCGCATCATTATCCACTTCATTATCATTTTCACTATCACTTCTATCACCATCATCATCATTATCATCACTACCACTTATAAATAGAATATACAATATGAACAGTATGCGTTATATGTAAAGTTACTATATATATCTTTGTATTTTTATCATTATTAGGATTGTTATCATCATTCTTAACAATAGTATTAGGGTTGATATTAGTATTGGTATCACCATTAACAATATTAGCATAATTATTATCATTAATATCATCATCATTATCAACATTATCATCTAATTCTAATCATCCTTTTTATATAAAAGGGTTGTGTGAACAGGGTAAATGATATGTAAATGATCTTGAATTACTATATGTCTGTCTCTCTCTCTCTTTCTCTCTCTCTCTCTCTCTCGCGTTTTTTATTGCTTTCTTCTTCGTCCCTTTTTTCTGTTTCCTTTCCGTTTTTTCTTTTTAATTTTATTTTCATTCTTTGTCTTTTCTTCTTCTTCTCCTTCCCCTTCTCCTTCTCTTTTCCCTTTCCCTTTTCCTTATTTTCCTCTCCTTCCCCTACTCCATTCTCTTCTTCCCCCTCCCCATTATCTTCCACAAGATTAAACTAATCTTCAAAATAAATTCCAAAAAAGATGGATTATTAATCAAGCTATTTCCCGATGGCGATTTGAGATAAAATGAAACGTTTAACTTCAGGCTAAAGATAAGTGCATATTTGCTTTCATGTACCTTCAGTATTTCTTCTTTTTCTCATCAAAGTTAATAGAAGTTTTTTTTTCTTCCCCACACTGACGTTTGTTTAATCAACCTTCGTCTTCTATAAACTATTATCTTTTTTTCGTTTTTTTTTTCTTTTTTAATATATTTTTTTCACATTTTTGGTTAATCTTTCTTTTTCTTTTTCTTTTTTTAGCATTGTTTGATTTAAATTTTCGTTATCTTGATTTTTTTGTTTATTCATTCTTTTCTTTCTCTTTGACTTCGTTTCTTTTGTTATTCCTTTTATTGTTGTTTTCCTTCTATTTCTTCTTCATATCTAGATACCTTCACTATACTATCCACTCCACCCACCCGTTACACACCTTAAAAAAAAGGTAAATAGTAAGCATGACTTTGCAACTTTGCCCCGCCCATGATCGACGACTCCCCACCGCCCTCAGCACACACGCACACACACGCACACGCACACACACGTACACACACTCCGGCCCTCTTCCTATCTTCATATCTATCCTCCTTCTCTTCCCCTGAATTTGTTTTCCGTCCTTTTTCTCTCTATCTATCTGTATGCCTGTATGTTTGTTTGTCTCTCTCTCTCTGGCTCTTCTCTTTCATCAAATTCACTTCCCATGCCTTTTCTCCCACTCCTCTTACCCACCTACCCACCTCCTCCTACCCCTCCCCAACCAACCCATTTTACATCTCCACCTACCATTCCTCCCCCCCCCCCTACCCCCAACCCCTGCGATTAGCCTCTCGAAAGCTGATTGGCTAACATTCTTTAACGCAATTACTACAAACTTTTTTTCCAGCGACGGATACTAAAATGGCAAGAGCTCTTGGGGGAAGGGAAGGGGGGGGGGGGGGGGGGGCCCAGATGATCGAATCCTGGCCGAAGTTCTAGAAGCTTCAAAAAAACGTTCGAAAAAAAAAAGATTCGAAGCGTGTTTTGAGTTGAAGCTTCGTTTTCTTTTTCTCAAATTCGTTTTCTGTTTTACCGGTATTGTTAAACAGTTACACTTCTTCAAAATTTCTATCTATATCTAGTTTTACCTCTTCTAGTTACCACCCCCTTCCACTAGAAAAAAAAACTGATAATAATAAATAGACGAATAAAAATTATAATGAAAGCAAGAAATAAGAATAAAGAAAAAGAACAATCAAAATTTCGTTTGAAATGAAAATAGAGAAAAAGACAAAAAAAAACAAACAAAAAAAAATCGTTTCCATTTAACCTTACTTTATCTAACGTATTTCTCCCATCACCTGAATTTCTCTCTCTTTTTTTATCACTCTCGATTTTTCCTTCACTTTCGTTTATCTTCCTCTCATCTCTTCTTCCTCTTTCTTCGTTTCCCACCCTTCTCTCGCCGCCTCTTGAAAGGAATGTCAGCAAATGACTTATCTTATCTTTAACCTTTAACCGGTTACCTTATCTTTAATGGTACCTCAAATGGGTAATATGTGGTAAAAGTGTATTTTTTTCTTCTATCACAGGTAAGATAAGAAGGAAACGGATTACCACGCGAACAGGTGTTTCGATGACGATGGTTTGTGATGCTTCTAAGTTACTATATCTCAAGAATGGTATGTTCGTGTATCTATTTTTGTCTCTGTGTATGTGTAGTATGCGTGTATATATATATATATATATATATATATATATATATATATATATATATATATATATATATATAATGTATGTATATATATACATTTATATATGTATGTATATATATTATCTATTACATATATATATATATATATATATATATATATATATATATATATATATATATATATATATATATATATATATATATATATATATATATATATATGTGTGTGTGTGTGTGTGTGTGCGTGTTTGTGTGTGTATATATATACATACATTTATATATAAATATATGTATAAATATATGTATATATATATTGTATATATATATGTATATATATACTGTATATATATTGTATATATATACATATATATGTATGTATATATATATACATATATAAATATATATATATGAATATATATATATATATATACATACATACATATATATATATATATATATATATATATATATATATATATATATATATATAAATATCTTTTGCGTGTGTATATACACACCCAAAAGATCCCTAAAAGAGGAAATGAAGAAGAGAGAAAACCCCTTCATCAATTCTGAAGGGTTGCATTTGTAGAGCGTGATTAAATGTTAGCTTTAGCATTACCTGTCCTTTGGCAAACGCGTGCGGCTTTTTCCCTGGTGGGCTTAAGGGTTCTGACATCTCTTGTTCGAAGGACTTCGTAAGTGGCTTTTTTCTGGTCAGCTGTTCGTCTTATAACCTTGTCAACACTTCCTATGATATGTGTGTGTGTGTGTGTGTGTGTGTGTGTGTGTGTGTGTGTCCATATGTATGTATGTATATATATATATGTATGTGAGTGTGTGTGTGTGTGTGTGTGTGTATTATATATATACATATATATGTATACAGGTATATATGTGATATATATATATATATACATATATATATATGCATATATATATATATTTTATATATATGTATATATATATATCATACATATCTATGAATCTATTCATTCACATATACATTTTCTCTTTCCTTACTTCCTTCCCTTCTTCTTTCTCCCTTTCTTCCTTTGAGGGAGATGTAATCTAGTACACCTGTAACGTTCAAGTCTTTTAAATTATTCGGGTTTAAGATAGTAAAGTGATCCATATCACAGTTTAACGAAAAACAGCTCTATAAAAAAAAATACTATTATGTACTTCATTGTCGTAAAGGTATTATGAAGAGCGATAAACGTTCGTTCCTCCCCCCCACCCCCCCTTCCCCCTCCTAACCACATCTCACCCAAACCTCAAATCCAAAGCCACCCTATACCCCTCCCCCTCCCCCCACCCACCCTACCCACTTGAAGCTTGCCCCCTCCCCCCCTCCCCCCTCGACCAGCACAACATACATAAAACTGACGGCCATCCCCCTACCCCTTCCCCTTCCCCCTTCCACCCCTCCCCCCTTCCCCGATATATTGATCAGGGAGTCCCAGCACCTCAGCCTGCACACCTCCGCGTTACTATGCTTGTCTTTCCTCCTTATCACGTTAGATGTAAATATCACGAGCGACTATGAACGACCGGAGTGCTACCTTCCTCGTTAAGACACTTAGCACGACCATATATCACTTTGCGCGGGAACGACAACGCGAATTAAGGTGGATTTCGCTCGTCGTCGCGTCGTCCATCCCCAGCTCTACAAGACCTCAAAGATCTCCTGGCTTATTGTTTCGTCTCAGGCCACGGGTCTTATAGAAGGCTTAAATCACGGAAGAGAGCGTAGGGGGGTGAGGGGTGAGGGGTGAGGAGGAAGGGGGGGGGGGCGCCAAAAGGTTTTGGAAGGCCCCGAGGCTTGTGTACAATACGTGTGCCCCGTCGACCGTCTGCCAAGGTCGCCGCTGGCAGTCTGATCAGGCTTAATTAAACTACGCTTGACTGTAGGGACTCCATTTGTTCCATGGCGAAGCAGTGGGAGAGGGAGACACGTAGGGAACGATGGGCTTATTATTGCCCACGAGAGGACGTTACGCTTCTATTGCATGCAACGAATCTACGCTATCTCTAACTGCTCCTCTCCCCCCTCCCCCCCTCCCCCCTCCGAAATAATTGCAGGCCATAGTGGAGGGTTGTGTGTTTGTTCTGAGGGCGGGAAAGCTCTATAAAAAGAAGAGTTCCATCAGGTAATGACGACATACGAAACCAGCCACACTGTCAAAAAAAATAAATATAAAAGAGACGTCCCCGCTCGACACCTGGCTGTCCGTTCCCTGCAAGACTTCACTGCCTCTGCCTTCCTCTTCCTCTTGCCCCGCAGCACGTCGTTCTATTTCTTTGTATCCTTACTATTCTTCCTCTTTATTAGTTTTACTTAATTCTGTAATTTGTTCTGATCTACACGTAACTTTTTACACATTATACGACTTCTTCATCATTATTATTCCCCCTCTGACGACTTATTTCACCATCATTTCTTAATTTTTCATTTTTTCTAGTAGCTTTAAAGTCGGTTGGGCAACACGTGGAGAATTTTATTATCCCAAGATTGCATTTCACGACCAGATAATCGCCATCACTTTAGCCTTCACCCACACGCTCCCCCTTGTTACACGACCCGGAAGTAACCCTCCTCCCCGCCAATGATCAAGACAAATCAGCGCATAAATCAGGTCAGAGCAGCTCAAAGGCACTTCTGTAAGCCAATGTATGAGGGCATTAAAGGAGTTGGTGAGGATTCAAGTGTGTTAGGGTATGTGTGTGTGTGTGTATACGGGGTAGGGGTTAGGTAGGGGTTATGCTAGAACCATAGATCCAGTTTGTGTTTTAGTGATGACTAATATATCAGAAAAAGAAAACGTTCCCAGTTCGAAGTTGCACAAACAAACCTAAAAATGAATCTTACAATCACGAACGGAAAGAAACAACCGAGAATCAATACGCTAAACAGAACCCCTCACCCCCCCCCCCAAAAAAAAAAAAAAAAAAAAAAAAAACGACATGCGTCTCCTAAGAGCGGTACGAACCAATAATGATTTCCAGTTTCCTCCTCCAAGTCAAGCCCAGTTGCTAAGAAAGACGAGGCGGAAGAAACAGGTGCGGCTGTTTTTCAATAATGCTTTAAACGGACGAGTATAGGAGGAGGACTTGAGGATGTGTCGTCCTACGCTCCTGCACCTGCTTAACTGGTGGCGAAGTGGCGGACGGAAGGGAGGGAAGGAGAAAGGAAGAGGGAGGGATGGAAGGAGAAAGGGAAAGGGAGGGAGATGGAAGGAGAAAGGAAGAGGGAGGGAGATGGAAGGAGAAAGGAAGAGGGAGCGAGGGAAGGAGAAAAGGAGAGGGATGGAGGGACGGAGAAAGGAAGAGGAAGGGAGGGAAGGGGAGAGGGAGGGAGATGGAAGGAGAAAGGGAGGGAGATGGAAGGGGAAAGAAATAAGGAGGGGCGGAGAAAGGAAGAGAGAGGGGGAGGGAAAGGGAAGGGGAGAGGGAGAGGGAGGGAGGAAAGAAGAAAGGGAGACGAAGGGAGACGGAAGGAAGGAGAATGAAAGAAGGAGGGAAGGAGAAAAGAAGAGGGAGTGAAAGAGAAAGGGGGAAGGGGAGAGGGAGGGAGAGAAAGAGGAAGAAAGGAGAAAGGGGGGGAGGGAAGGAGGGTAGGAGAAAGAGAGAGTGAGGGAGGGAAGAAGAAAGGGAGAGAGAGGAAGGTAGAGAAGCCGAAAGGGGGAGGGAAGGACAAAGGATGAGGGAGGGAGAGAAAGGGGAATGAAGAAAAGGAGAGCAAGGAGAACGGAAAAGCAGAGAGAGAGAGAGAGAGAGAGAGAGAGAGAGAGAGAGAGAGAGAGAGAGAGAGAGAGAGAGAGAGAGAGAGAGAGAGAGAGAGAGAGAGAGAGAGAGAGAGAGAGAGAGAGAGAGAGAGAGAGAGAGAGAGAGAGAGAGAGAGAGAGAGAGAGAGAGAGAGAGAGAGAGAGAGATGAAATACCGAACAACCAGAAATAACAGAGCGAGGCTTAAAGTGTTCCACGAGAGGATTTGGGCAGTTAACAACCTATTTGCCTGACGAGGTCTAGCCAACGCCAACCGCAAACAATGGTTAAGAGGAAAAGATTAGTACAGCCGCGGCAAGTAACGGCAATTGCACTGTTGCAGAGTCGAACTGAATGGCTCCGCTGCCACAATGAACACTAACTGGCACTATTCCATTGCCTAGAGTGAGGTGTACCGTCAGTATGTTGTATAAAGACTAGTTGTTGTGGAATAGAAGTGGCATTAAAAGCAGAGAT
>BOPN01000144.1:450651-455651 GCA_017312705.2 Penaeus japonicus
TTCCCCTTCCCCTTCCCCTTCCCCTTCCCCTTCCTCCCCTTCCCCTTCCCCTTCCCCTTCCCCTTCTCCTTCTCCTTCTCCTTCTTTTCCTTCGCCTCCTGCTCCTGCTACTGCATTTCCTCCTGTGTGTGTGTGTGTGTGTTAATACATATATACGCACATATAATCACACACACACACACACACACACACACACACACACACACACACACACACACACACACACACACACACACACACACACACACACACACACACACACACACACACACACACACACACACACACACACACACACACACACACACACACACACACCCTTCCCCCACACTAGAAACTCACCCAAACGCCCCGTCCAGCTTGGGTCGCCGCCGCTTCGGTTCGCCGCTTCGGTTCGGTCCCTCCGGCGCCGATACCCCGAGCAGCCCTCCCCGAACACGTGCATAATGCACACTGAGGATGACAGTGTGACCGCCAGTATATCCGCCCCCCCTCTGCGCTCGTCCATCTTCATAATGCACAAGGTTGATACGGCCGCTGTGTGTGTGTGTGTGTGTGTGTGTGTGTGTGTATATGTATATATTATTAATATGTGTAATATATATATGTATGTGTGTCAATATTATTATTAATGTGTCTCTGTGGTTGCGTGAGTGGACTTTTGATTATATATTAGAAAGATGGGAAGGTGCTGGGGAGGGAGAGTGAGAGAGCAGGGGAGAATGGGAGGAGAGGAGAAGGGAGGAGGGAGGAGTGAGTGGCAAGGGAAAGAGAGAGAGAGAGAGGAGAGAGGAAGAGAGAGAGAGAGAGAGAGAGAGAGAGAGAGAGAGAGAGAGAGATAATGATTCACAGGAATGGGTTCATATATATATATATATATATATACACACACTCTCTCTCTCTCACACACACACACATATATATATATATATATATATATATATATATATATATATATATATATATATATATATATATATATCCCCCCTCTTTCTCTCTTCTGTCTATCTCTCTTTCGCGCTCTCTCTCCTTTACCCTCTCTTTCTCTCTCTCTCAATCTCTCTCTCTCTCTCTCTCTCTCTCTCTCTCTCTCTCTCTCTCTCTCTCTCTCTCTCTCTCTCTCTCTCTCTCTCTCTCTCTCTCTCTCTCTCTCTCTCCCTCTCCCTCTCTCTCTCTCTCTCTCTCTCTCTCTCTCTCTCTCCCTCTCTCTCTCTCTCTCCCTCTCCCTCTCCCTCTCCCTCTCCCTCTCCCTCTCCCTCTCCCTCTCCCTCTCCCTCTCCCTCTCCTTCTCCCTCTCTCTTCCTCTCCCTCTTCCTCTCCCTCTCTCTTCCTCTTCCTCTCCCTCTCCCTCTCTCTTCCTCCCCCTCTTCTTCTTCCTCTTCCTCTTCCTCTTCCTCTCCCTCTCCCTCTCCCTCTCCCTCTCCCTCTCCCTCTCCCTCTCCCTCTCCCTCTTCCTCTTCCTCTTCCTCTCCCTCTCCCTCTTCCTCTTCCTCTTCCTCTTCCTCTTCCTCTCCCTCTTCCTCTCCCTCTCCCTCTCCCTCTTCCTCTCTCTCTCTCTCTCTCTCCCTCTCTCTCTCTCTCTCTCTCTCTCTCTCTCTCTCTCTCTCTCTCTCTCTCTCTCTCTCTCTCTCTCTCTCTCTCTCTCTCTCCCTCCCTCTCTCTCTCTCTCTCTCTCTCTCCCTCTCTGTCTCTGTCTCTCTCTCTCTCTCTCTCTCTCTCTCTCTCTCTCTCTCTCTCTCTCTCTCTCTCTCTCTCTCTCTCTCTCTCTCTCTCTCTCTCCTTCTCCCCCCCTCCCCCCCCCCTCTCTCTCTCCTTCTCCCCCCCTCCCCCCTCTCTCTCAGAAGCTACCCGCACTTCCTCATTTAATCTCTAAAGTATAACCTTGAGTAAGTCAGTCTTGCAGCACATTCTAGCAACATCAACTGCATTGCTTGAGGCATTTAATACACGCTGACTACTGTGGGTTTCTTGCTTGCATTTGTCCTTGCAACTTGTCAAGCAGATTCGCACTGTTGCATCATCTGTTTTTGTCTGTTTTTGTCTTTCTCTCTCTCTTGCTTTCTCTCTATTTCTCTTTCTTTCTTTCTTTCTTTCTTTCTTTCTTTCTTTCTGTCTCTCTCTCTCTCTCTCTCTCTCTCTCTCTCTCTCTCTCTCTCTCTCTCTCTCTCTCTCTCTCTCTCTCTCTCTCTCTCTCTCTCTCTCTCTCTCTCTCTCTCTCTCTCTCTCTCTCTCTCTCTCTCTCTCTCTCTCTCTCTCTCTCAGTTTCTCTCCCTTCTCTCCCTCTCTCTCTCTCTGCCTCCCCCATTTCTATTATAAAACGAAATAACTTCAGGAACTAACAAGCCATCACTAAACCAAGACAAATATAACTAGAACAGCTTATCCCCCCCCCCCCCCACCCCCTCTCATCCAGATCCACTACCCCCTCTACCCCCCCCCCCATGCTAGTCAGGCTGAGAGTCGACACGGCCCATCGTCTTTTGTCCCCCCCCTCCCCTACCCCCTCCCACCTCCCCTCCCCCTCGACGCGAGTGATCGATAAGCAATCACGGAATGCGATCATGATAGTATGGATGATGATGATGATGGTGATGATGATGGTGATGATGATGATGATGATGATGATGGTGGTGGTGGTGATGATGATGATGATGGTGATGGTGATGATGGTGGTGGTGATGATGATGATGATGATGATGATGGTGATGATGGTGGTGATGATGATGATGATGGTGGTGGTGGTGGTGATGGTGATGATGATGATGATGATGGTGGTGGTGGTGGTGATGGTGATGATGATGATGATGATGTTGATGGTGATGATGATGAAGATAATAATGATGATAGTGGTGATGGTGATAATGACACCCATTTAACCCTCCCCCCCCATCCCCTCCTACCCTTCCCAACCCGCTCTGTTGATCGATCAGAATAGCAACACAATAAAACCAGTTCATCCTCACGCGAAGACATGCGAAACGCAAACGCACGCACGCTCTCACAAACACGCACGCACGCACTTGTTCGGTCACACAGCGTGGATCAAGGTCGAGGAAGGGGTCAGATCCTGGTCAAAGGATTAAGAACTTTGTGACCTTTGATGAGCAAGTTCAAAAGGTATGAATTATTTCGTGAAGGTGTGAGAACTTGCTAAAGAAAGGTGATAAATCTATTTGCGTGTAATGAATTATTTACCTGTTCGTCATTCTGAAATGTCTATTTTGTCGTACCTCTAATTATCTTCAGAAATAATGATTAATCTTTCTCTTTACGTTGTTGAAGAAATATCTTCCTGAGGTTCACAAGCGAATTGGTGGAATTGCTGAACTTTCTTCTTTCTCTTGGCTTTTTTTTAATTCTTTCTCGCTGTTTTCTTTTTCCTTTCTGTCCTTTCCTCTTTCTGTATCTTTTGCTTCACACATACATACATATTTAGATGTATGCATACATACATATATATATATGTGTGTCTATACATGTTAAACTGCTTAACTAGGAATCGAATACCTCGGACATTCCCTATGACGCCACTCGCATTCTCAATTACCTCGGATAAATTTTTGCTCAAATCCAATACTTCACTTGAGTCGGACTCAGCAAAGCCACAATCTTAACCGTATTTCTCTTATCATATCTCCTTTCCTTCTCTCCCTCCCTTCTTCGTTCTTTCCACTTTCCTTCAACGTAAACCGGAGGGAAAAGATGTTGAGGTCATATGCTTGGGAATTAAGAATGAAAGGTATTGGACGGGGAGATAAGGATGAAGGAATATGGAATTAAGGAGAATAAAAATATTCGAATTGTGTCTCTGGTTCATCACTGGAGTCGGATAAGTCGGTTTGTTCTACTCGGTTCGGACTTTTCTTCTCTTGTCTTCCCTTCTCTTCTCTTTTTTCTTTTCTTTTCTTCTCTTCTCTTCTCTTCTCTTCTCTTCTCTTTTTAATTTTCTTTTCTTCTCTTCTCTTCTCTTCTCTTCTCTTCTCTTTTTAATTTTCTTTTCTTCTCTTCTCTTCTCTTCTCTTCTCTTCTCTTCTTCTCTTCTCTTCTCTTCTCTTCTCTTCTCTTTTTAATTTTCTTTTCTTCTCTTCTCTTCTCTTCTCTTCTCTTCTCTTTTTAATTTTCTTTTCTTCTCTTCTCTTCTCTTCTCTTCTCTTCTCTTCTTCTCTTCTCTTCTCTTCTCTTCTCTTCTCTTCTCTTCTCTTCTTCTCTTCTCTTCTCTTCTCTTCTCTTCTCTTCTCTTCTTCTCTTCTCTTCTCTTCTCTTCTCTTCTCTTCTCTTCTTCTCTTCTCTTCTCTTCTCTTCTCTTCTCTTCTCTTCTTCTCTTCTCTTCTCTTCTCTTCTCTTCTCTTCTCTTCTTCTCTTCTCTTCTCTTCTCTTCTCTTCTCTTCTCTTCTTCTCTTCTCTTCTCTTCTCTTCTCTTCTCTTCTCTTCTTCTCTTCTCTTCTCTTCTCTTCTCTTCTCTTCTCTTCTTCTCTTCTCTTCTCTTCTCTTCTCTTCTCTTCTCTTCTTCTCTTCTCTTCTCTTCTCTTCTCTTCTCTTCTCTTCTTCTCTTCTCTTCTCTTCTCTTCTCTTCTCTTCTCTTCTTCTCTTCTCTTCTCTTCTCTTCTCTTCTCTTCTCTTCTTCTCTTCTCTTCTCTTCTCTTCTCTTCTCTTCTCTTCTTCTCTTCTCTTCTCTTCTCTTCTCTTCTCTTCTCTTCTTCTCTTCTCTTCTCTTCTCTTCTCTTCTCTTCTCTTCTTCTCTTCTCTTCTCTTCTCTTCTCTTCTCTTCTCTTCTTCTCTTCTCTTCTCTTCTCTTCTCTTCTCTTCTCTTCTTCTCTTCTCTTCTCTTCTCTTCTCTTCTCTTCTCTTCTTCTCTTCTCTTCTCTTCTCTTCTCTTCTCTTCTCTTCTTCTCTTCTCTTCTCTTCTCTTCTCTTCTCTTCTCTTCTTCTCTTCTCTTCTCTTCTCTTCTCTTCTCTTCTCTTCTTCTCTTCTCTTCTCTTCTCTTCTCTTCTCTTCTCTT